>PITA01009517.1:0-77141 GCA_004023965.1 Spilogale gracilis | reverse complement strand
CGTTTTTTTTTTTTTTTTAAGATTTTATTTATTTGACAGAGAGAAACACAGCCAGAGAGAGAACACAAGCAGGGGGAGCGAGAGAGGGAGAAGCAGGCTTCCCGCCAAGCAGGAAGCCCGATGTGGGACTCGATCCCGGGTCCCTGGGATCATGACCTGAGCCGAAGGCAGTCGCCCAACCAACTGAGCCACCCAGGCACCCCTTAAGACACTACTTTTTAGTAGTGCTTTTTAATGCTGCTCTAAAAACCTAGCTCTGTGAAGTATAGGCTGCTCTTCCTGGAGAATCCTTTTTTTTTTTTTTTTTTAAGATTTTATTTATTCATTTGAGAGAGACAGAGCACAGGCAAGGGGAGGGGGAGAAGCAGACTCCCAGCAGAGCTGGGAGCCCAATATGGGGCTTGAACCCAGGACCCCGAGACCATGACCTGAGCTAATGATAGATACTTAACCATCTGAGCCCCCCAGGTGTCCCTTCCAAGAGAAGGGACCTCACGTTGCCTGCATAGCGGTGCCAAGGATGAATCCGTGCTGCATTTGCAAGGACACTGGGGCACAAGGCAAACTTTCACATGTGTCAGGGGAGTGCCTCGGCTTTGGACAATTTCTATTGAAGTTTCTGCACCATTCTCCGTGAAACCCCTTAGCTCAGCATCTTCATACTCTAATGTAAGCGCAGTATAATTCCTCGTGGCTGTTCCAGGAACGGGGCCATCTCAAATATACTATAATAGTGGAATATCAAATTCACATTACAATAGCTTTATCTTTCCTACATCCTTTTTCCTGCCATCTCCCCAGGTATTCAAGTTTGGGCAAGGCCAGGAACCACAGGCAGCAGTTTCATTCCCTCACATTCAGTGCAATCAACGGTTTCTGTTTAGAATAAATATTTGAAACTCAGAAGCCTGTTAACAATGCAGCACTTGATTACCCTGAATTACTCTCACCCACAGCAATTGAGGGAGAAGTCCTTGGCACCAACCCCACGCAGAAAACCTGCTTCCCAGCCTGCTCCATTTGCCTTCCAATGTTCTGCTCAAAGAAGTCTCAACACACTATACAAAGATCTCAGTTTTCTCCTTTAAATACCACATGAATCCCACATCGAATATTTGACTTCCTTCTTCCCAGAGCACACAGATTTACTTCAATACTTCCATGTTCATATAGATTTAATTAGACCAACTTATCTTGTAACTCTCTTACTCAAACCCCTCTGCTAGCATCTTTTCTTCAACACTGAAATCTTTTTAAAAGGGTTTTCTGTTTGCTCGTTTTGAGACAAAATGTCATCTGGTCTATTTTAAAACGCAAGTAGGCTACTTTTTCAATTAGTCAGAGGTGCCCATATATTAAAATGGCTACAATCCTTAGCATTTCTCCTCCTTCAAAACCTATCTGGTCCCTACCAGGTCCCCACCTGGGTGGCTCAGTCAGTTAAGTGTTTGCCTTCAGCTCAGGTCATGATCTCCGGGTCCTGGGATCAAGTCCTACATTGGGCTTCTTGCTAAGCCTGCTTCTCCCTCTGCCGGCTCTGCCTGCTCTGCCTGCCGCTCCCCCTGCTTGTGCTCTCTCCCTGACAAATAAATAAATAAATAAATAAAATCTTTAAAAAAAAAAACCCCAAAAACCCTATCTGGTAAATAAAGTCTTTTTTTTTTTTTTTTAAAGAGGGCCAAAAGGGTAAACTGTACTAACCAGAAGTAATTAGTATGTTAAGTTTTGTTTCAAGGCCAGGCTATGAGGTTCCAAGTTCAAATAAACCCTGCTGGGGTAAGGCATTTCTTTGTCTTGGGACCACTGAGAACTAACCAGTCAACCGAACAAAACACCTTTAATTCCATCAGAAACTCTCCCGTCTAAACACAACTGAAGCAAAAAGCCAACACCAAAGCAAAGCAAATGAATGAAGTGTTCCTGCTGCTGCCAGCCCTTACCATTGGAAGCAGAGGTCCCCTCCGGACCCCTGCAGGGGCTCTGGCTCCTCCTGGGGTGGGGTAGGGGTGGCGAGGGGTCCAGGCCCTGGGTGCAAGTAGAGGTAGGCTCCGTGCATGCCTGAGCAGGACTCACAGCCGTCTCCCTGCCAGTCTGCCACTCCGTCCTCTCCTCTGGGTGGGAAGGGCCAAGAGGAAAAACAAAAAAAAATGTGCAGGTTACTCACTGGCCTTCCCAGGCGGGCACACCCAGGAGGAGGGAGAGGCCAGGCACAGACAGGGAGATTCTGCAGAGGCTGTGCCTGAGATCTTGCTTCTCATTCCTTTTGTTAATACTTCCTGAACTTTAAACTCAATCTGCACAGGCGCAGGTATTTTGGGGGAGGCAAATAACACTTCGGTAATTAGATTCCAAGAGCTTTGTGCAAAGGTTACTTTGGAAAGGCAATGCTTTAGTGCACATACTTTTAAATTGAACTCTGAAATTTGTTTCCACTGTGTGTGAGCATTAACAGTCGCACAGGAAATGAGAGCAAGGGGCAAACTTGGTGCAGGGCCTGGAAAGGCCAGAGGCAAGGCAAACTTGGGTGTGATTTAGACAATGAATTTTGCCATATTTTTAGGCTCTGACTTTTAGAGAGGATTCTCAACAGTCTCCCAGAGTTGGTGAACCTTCCCTTGTACAAGAGACACATTCCTGAAATAAGTACCCAGAGATCAAGATTTGAGAAATGGGGGGCGCCTGGGTGGCTCAGTCGTTAAGCGTCTGCCTTCGACTCAGGTCATGATCCAAGAGTCCCAGGATCAAGCCCCGCATGGGGCTTCCCGCTCGGTGGGAAGCCTGCTTCTCCCTCTCTCACTCCCCCTGCTTGTGTTCCCTCTCTAGTTGTGTTTCTCTGTGTCAAATAAATAAATAAAATCTTAAAAAAAATTTTTTTAGAAATGGATTCCCACTGAAGATGGCAGAACTTGTCTGTGTAGCCTCACCTCTGCTAAATCCTGAAGGGAAGGCTTTCGTGAACGGAGGGATCCCTCAGCGATTTGTCTATATTTCAGTAGAAGGAGATGTAGAGATGGAGTCAAGGGTGAGGAGTACGGACCACAGACCAGGTACTTCTCTCATTTAATCCTGAAATGCTTTGAGGAGGGACGTATACGTCTTCCTCTCTCACACGTGAGTATACTGAGACTCAGAGGTTAGGTAATCTGGCGCGGGCTTGGCCGGCTCGGGAATGAAGACAAAGGATTTGGACCCAGGTTTGCCTGAATCTAAGATCCAGTCTCCTCACACCACACCACCAGCTAAGTCATCCACAATTCCTGAAGAATGAGTCACCTTTTTCCCACCTATAGCTGACCTAAGGCTAGGTTACCTTTTCTTAACTTTTAATACCAGTTTCAAAATGGATATGCCATGAAATATAATTTTGCAGGATGTTAATAGGTGTAACAAAGGTTAAGAAGAATATTCTATATAGGTTTCTTTATGGTGGCTTTTCACAATCTTTAGTTTGCTGAGATATATTTTGAATCTTCAAGTTGAGGATCTAGTGGGCCATGTTTCCTTTGCCAAAGCCTTTCGGAGTGGGAGAAGGGGAGCTTTTGGGTTTGGGGAATACTGTTTCAGAGATTGGTTATTTCTGTACTTTTCTCCCCATCTGCTACAATCTGAATTTATGTGTCCTTCCAAAAATCCCATGTGGAATCCTAATGCCCAGTGCAGTGTTAGGAGGTGGGGCCTATGATTACACAACAAGGGTGGAACTCTCATGAACAGGATTGGTACTCCTCTGCTGGGGATTCTGCAGTCACCTAGCCCCTTGCACTATATGAGGATACAAGAAAGAAGTCTTTCTCCCAAAAGAGGACCCTTACCTGACCATGCTCTCACCCTGATCTCAGACTTCCAGCCTCCAGAGCTATGAGAAATACATTTCTGTTGTTTATAAGCACCCCAGTATGTGGTACTTTGTTAAAGAAGCCCCAATGAACTAGGATACTTTCCTTACCTTTTTTAATTTTTTTTTTTAAAATTTATATTAAAAAAATTCATGACAGAAAGTTCAAACAGTATATAAGGGTATAAAATAAAAAGTAAAAACTGACCTATTCTTTGTAACCACTAGTCCCATCCCCCAGAGGTAACCAGTGTTAGGAATTTCTTAGGAAGCTGCTTTAGAAATTTTTATGCATATGAAGCATATCTGAATGCCCTTTTTAAAATATCACAATTAGGATTAAAGCATACCCATGATGTGTTATCTGGCACTTAAAAAAAAAAAAATCTTGATATAGTTGAAAATTTCCATACCAGCGGAGAGAATTGTTACTGATGAATCAGAGCCAGGAAAAGTAAAAGGTAGCTCTGTAATATGGGATCACGGCTTTATAAAAGGGGGTCTCCTTTGTGGGTCCCAGTAAGCTTCAGGACTCAGCGTCAGATGCCCAGCCTCCCATGCCAGCTCTGCGTAGTCACCTGTGCACTTGAGACCAAGTACACGACAGGAGAGATCTATAACCTACTGCACATTGCAGGCGGCCGTGAAGATCAAGAACAATGATGATAGTGACAGCCCAGCTGCGTTCACTGAGCAGTTACTCTGTGCCAGGCACCCTTCTGAATGCCGTCTATGTATTAATCTGACTAAACTTTGCTCTTGGCAACCCTGTGAAGTGGGTGTTGCTGCAGGTGCACTTTCAGACTCAAAGAGCCATCTCACCATGCACACCCAGCACACAAGCCCACGACAAATGCTTACTCTGACTTGTATATTAATATTATGTCAGATTTGTGATACAGTATATTTTGTATATACATATAGAATATGTTGGAGTCCCTTAAGCAATCATATGGGGTTGAAATGTGTAGACAATTAAAAATTATTTTATGGCTGAGGTTGTATTGATACAGTAAATGTGAGGTCAGCAAACCTGATCTTCGCCACAACAATATTTCTCAAATTGGCACTATAAAGTGGATCCTACTTTCCTCTTAAGAATAATGTTGTAATTAAGGGTTCTGTCCCCAAATCTCACCTTGCCTTACTATACATCCTAGACATAATAAAATCTTGTAAAACAGAGCTACAACAAATCTCATAATCATTCAAAATAACAAAATGAGGTTCCACAGCTCAGAGATTCCGAGAGGCTGGCTCCTACAACCCCTCCTTTTTTTTCTTTTAGACATTTTATTTATTGGATAGAGAGAGACACAGCAAGAGGAGTGTGAGAAGGAGAAGCAGACTTCCTGCCAAGCAGGGAGTCCGATGCGGGGCTCCATCCCAGGATCCTGGGATCATGACCCGAGCCGAAGGCAGACGCTTAACAACTGAGCCGCCTAGGTGCCCCATACAACCCCTCCTTTTTACTGATCAATGAAATCAAACCCAGAAAATATGTGTGTCTTCTCTAAGGGTATACACCTTGGTACAATTATCTCAGCCATAAAATAATTTTTAAATGTATATACATTTCAACCCCATATGATTACTTAAGGGACTCCAACATATTCTATATGTATACACAAAATATACTGTATCACAAATCTGACATAATATTAATATACAAGTTAGAGTAAGCATTAAACATTTAAATAGAAGAAGCTTTCCCTGATTTAAAAACGCTCTAGGGATAATGTGAATCAATATCACCTTATTCTCTCAGTCTGTTTTTCTGTAAAACCACATGTCTTCAAAATTAGTCCGCTAGGGACTTACCCCCATTAACACAGTAGCAGAAGCATCTCTACAGTTGGAAACATCACCCCAAACCTCTCTCTCTCTCTCTCCTCCCCACCCACCTGAGAGAACGGAGGAGGAAAAGAGACTCACATTCCCTTAGTGCAGTTACAGCTGAGTGGATACTATGCATTTACTCTAAGGGTTAAAAAAAACCCAAAAGACAGGGACCTAACTCTTCCCCCGCCTCCGGCACTGACTCTCACCGTCTTGGACAAGAGCTCTCAGCACAGTGCCGAGAACACGGAACACCGTAGGAGCTTGTGCATTTGCAGGGATGGGGGAGGAAGGATTTGTCTGCCATCTTGTTAACATGATCTTCATGTCCAATGCACTGTTTCTTATTTTCAGTGGCATTCAGCAGTGAACATCCTCGCAGAAAGAAGTCTACACCAGGTATAGCTACCTCAGTCTTGCGCTGACACACGCACACGTTTAAGAGACATAATGACTGCTTGCTTCCTCTGCGCTGCAATCAGCGGTTGGGAAGGAACACAGTGCTCAACTGCATCCAAGACAGGGCTTGTTCTGATCAAGTTCCAGTCTCCCAGTCTCTCGGGTGAGGAACAGGCTGTGACTGAAGTTTAACTCAAACATTTCATGAACGGCACAAATAGCGAGTAGTGACCATCACGGCTTCTGGTGGGAGAGCATGATTAATTGCTTTAAAAGTGGAACCGAGTTGTTTCTGTTGTTTGTGGTCTCCCAGCTCATGGACTGCTCAGCTGCTGTTCCCAAGGCAGGCCCGCCAGGATACTAACCAGAAGGTGAGCACAATTCTAGCATAAAACAGACCTGCCTAATTCCATATGAACACAGAACTTTACCTCCACTATTCTTGCTTTACCAGGCCTTCAGAACTACTTACTTTAAGCATAATTATACAACTATTTTTAAACTATTTTTAAAAATTTCAAATGTATATGAAAGTGGAGACAAAGGTGTAACAAACCTCCCACGCGTACATTAGCAGTTCCACAATCACCAATTCCCTCAAATCTTATTTTACCTATTTCCCTACCCACTCTGGGTTACTGCGAAGCCAATTCCCAGCATCATATCATTTTATCCATAAGCATTTTTGCATGTATCTCTAAAATAAGGATTCGGTATATAAACACAACCAAAATATTATTATAGCCAAAAGGAAACTACAATTATTAATATCCAATATCCTATCAGTATTTAAATTTTTCCAGATCTATTAAATATTTTTCCTCTGGTACTTTGTCCGAATCAATTAGGCAACTGATTGATAAATGTTGTCTTTTTTCAATCTAAAGCTTCTTTTTCATCTTCTTTTTTCCCTTGCAATTTATTTGTTAAAGCAGCTGGTTCTCTTGTCATAGAGACTGTCCCACAATCACATTTTGATTTGATGGTGTGATTTACCATCTATAAAGTAGGGATAGTAACTCCTATCTTATGACTTCTGTGAGGATTCATGATAAAGCATTCGAAGAGCCTAGTCTAGCGTCTGAAAAATCACATATGCTCAATGAATTTTTGTTAGTACTAGTTGCACCACTGTCTCCCCCATAACTAGCACAATGCCTGGCAAATAGCAGTAGCTCAATAAATGCTGAGTGAATAAAGTGTTGATTGACTTTAAGTTGTCCCAAGCTGATGATGCTTTAATATTTCAAGATGCTGGGGATATAGAAGTGAACAAAAAGTACTGCTCATTAATTTATGCAGGAATGGAAAAGGAAATGTATCTGCTCCCAGGGTAATTATTCTAGTTGGCTCCTTTGAAAATAAGCACTACTAGTAACCCACAGGGTCAGGACAAGAGAGGGGAGCATGACCTCAATACATAGGAAAACATGCGAAGACATCAATTTTCACCAAAAGAAAAATACACTAGTACTATCATCATATTGGATTTGACCTGAGGTGCATTAAGGGCTCACTGAGTGTAGTGGGTTCATCTGTATCCCACAGATTTGCAGGCTGAAGTCGTAAGCCCCAAATCTGTGAATGTAACCTTATCTAGAAATAGTCTTTGAGAATACAGTCAAGTTAAGATGAGGCTTTACTGCATTAGGGTAGGCTCTAAAACCAATGACCTGTGCCCTTATAAGAAGGGACCAGAATCATCAAGATACACAGGGAAAAAGACAGGGTGGAGACGGAATCAGAAATTAGAGTTATGCTGCCATAAACCCAGAAATGGCAAGGACTGCCAGTCATCACCAGAAGCTAGAAGGGGCAGGACAGACCCTTTCTTATAGCTGTCTGAGGGAACATAGCCCTACTGACACACTAGTTAGGATTTCTAGCCCCAGAACTATGAGAGAATAAATTTCTCATTTTAGGCCACCCAGTTTGTAGTAAGTGGCTATAGCATCCCTAGGAAACTAATATGTCCAGTGAACAGAGACCAAAGGTACGGACCAATCACCCTAGCTTTGGCTTCAACTGTCTAGTGAGAAAGAGAGCAAAGGAAGGGAGAGATCCTAAACAAGAGAACCTGATCTGTTTTAATTCATCTTATTTCAAGTAGATCTATGATTGAATCTTCAAAGCTATGCAAGTACCAACAGGCAAGCCTGCTTTACCTGAAAAGCAGGTAGGCAGAAATCATGAAACTTGCTGGCCAGGATACTTTGGGAAAAAGCATGCTCTCTGTGGAGTCTGGCTGGGGGCAAGGGGAAACAATACTGTTTCCCCTTGCAGGCACGATGGTGGAAGCACGCTAGCCTAGGCACCCACTTTTCTATCTTTACTGTAACTCAGGAAGGTTCTATGGTCTAATAGTGAAGCTCTCAAAAAGCACTCCCCTAGTCATCTAACCCTGCTGGACCTTGGCATACCATCCGATGCACTGTAAGAAGTCAATGCGATGATGTGGTAGAGAACCTGGCTTGGTCCCTTTACAAAACCATTGTCTGAATATTTGTAATACAAAATAGTGCTGGGAGGGGAGCATTCAGAAACATTCACTGAGTCTCCTTTGTGTGCCAGGCACTGGGCTAGACACTGGAGAAACTAAGCATGAAACTAAGAACTAACGAAGAAATGAAATCTTTGATAAAGTAATTGTATTAGGGATGCAGGATTAGGGATGGTTTCTTTTCTTTTTCCCCTTAGAACGTCTTTTTAATGTCATAATAATGTTTTACAACAAAATGCTTAAAATTAAAACTCAGAACTAATATTTTTTTTGAAAAGATGTGGGGAAAGCTGTCACAGGCAGCTGTTTTATTATTATTTATTTAACAAATAAACGTGTATATATTTACAACATTGCTCAATCCTTCAACAACGCAATGCCCGAGGCACCTAGGCAGACAGGGCTGCCCTCCAACTTACCCCCACCCATACTGCACACTAACACGGGGTCATAACACATGATTTCACACTTAATTGGTAGCTAATTATTTCAGATGTGCTAGTTTTATTTTCCCAGATTAGCTCCCCCAGGGCAGGAATGATCTCCTTTCACACCATCTGTTAGCACCTCCTCGAAAGCCCACCAGGCTCCAGGAGTAGCTGGTCTTGCAGATGGAACTATGCAACTGACTTCTCTCTACCTTTCTGGAAAACGAGCCATGACAAGCTGCCCAGCGGTTATGTCAGGGCAAGGAAAGAAGCAGAAGAGACTGTGACTAAGCAGCCGACTCACCGTGAGGGTCTGCTTAATCATTTCCTGTTGGTTTGCCCTGAAATGGCACCAGCGGAGACCACAGAGCAAAACATGCAAGTGGGACCAAGGGACCCACGTACAAGGCACCAGTGCCTGGGAGACAGAAGGGAGCATGTGCATGTATGTGTGTGCATGTGTACCCCACCTGAAGCCTAAGCAAATAAAAGCCTTCTCGGTGAATTCAGACTTCAATTGTTCCACTGTGATGGCCAGAGATGCCTGGGATACTGGCTGGAAGCAACCAGGAGGATTTGGCCCCACACATCTTTGGAAATGTGGGCAGGAATATTATATGCCTGCCACTGTGCTAAGTTCTTTATGTCAACTCTCATTCATTCCATTCAGAGGCCCGACCAGCTTCCCCTCAACCTGTTTCCGCAGCTGGGAAACTGCCCAGAAAGGGCCAAGCCAGGACTAGATCCCAGTCACTCCCCTGATGAGTCCCGCACCGACTCTCGCATGATCACAGCTGAGCACTGGCTGGGACGTTGACAACCAGGCGCCAGCAAAACCGTTATCCCAAGCCATTCTTCTTCCACACCTGAAGCCATCGTTCACCAGTGAAGCAATGAACTTTGACTGGAGACTCAAACGACCCCACCAACCTGGGCTCTACGCAGATCTCCAGCCTTGGACAGAGGAGAGAAAGAGAAACTGCCATAGCTACCCAAGGGAGTTGAAAAGCTGCATCCTCCCTCCCCTGCATGCATGGCAGCTAATTGAGGTTAGAGCCATAGAAACCAAACAAAAAGCTCCCAGGAGCCCACACAGCCTGGGCTAACTCCTGCCAGCCACTGTGGAAGGGAAAAAGGGAGGCCCTCCCTCCTTCATTCCTCAACAGCTTAATAAAGATTTGGCCTGTCACCTTCCCAGGGAACAAACTCCATGGCATCTGAAAGAGGCTGATTTTTATTCTCCAATAACACAGGAGATCCACCTTTGAAACCAAAAGTCAGCAGTAAATGGGTCATAACCACGTGAGGTTATAAGCCCTCAGAGAAGATGACGGGGTATCTCCCAGCCCTTGGGCCTGTCACAACCAAACAGGAGCCCGTTTGGGTGAGGAAGTTCCTCGATGTCACCACGGGGGCGAAGGGGTGGTAGGTGGGGGTCACGGCTGTCACTGCACTACTAATACAGAGGGTGAGCTTTGTAGGCAAGACCTCCTGGGGCTCGAAGCTACAGGCTTATCTGCCTGCTGCCATCTACCAGCAAATGAGTACATCCAGTGGCCTTGCAGATCTCGGATGATTTTGAAAAAAGTCACATTCACATTCTAAAATGTCCAAGATTCTAGCACATAAATAACAGACTGACTGATTGAATGAATGAATAAGTACTTTATATACAGCATAAGTAAGTACTATCTTTGTTTTGGGGGGTTTTATTTTTTTTTTGTTTTTAAAAATGCTATTAATTTGACAGAGAGAGATACAGGGAGAGAGGAAACACAAGCAAGGGGAGTGGGAGAGGGAGAAGCAGGCCTCCCACTGAGCAGGAAGCCTGACCCTGGACCAGGACCCTGGAATCACAACCCAAGCCAAAGGCAGACGCCCAATGACTGAGCCACCCAGGCGCCCCAGCAGGTACTATCTTTGAATCCAGCAATGAAAATTCAATTATTTTTCTGCTACAGTGATTTTTTAAAAAATATTCTTTAAATCCCTATTTTGGGTCTAGAAATTCCAAGGAAGACATTGCCATTACTCAGATATTACAATATTTTTATTTTTAAGGTCTCCAAATAGGTCTGAGTATATGAAACTGACCTCGGTGCCTTGAACTTCTTTGTCATCTTCATAGAACAAGGCTGACAAGTGGACTGTTTCTGCGACTGAGCATGTCTAGCTCTTCTCAAAAAGGAAAGAAGTTGTCATAGGGAAAAAAGATACATTTGTGCTTTATGGATCCAAGACATGGGGATAATAGTAACTATAATAATAATTATTATGATTTTATTGGAAGAGCTGACATCTATTAAACACGTCTACTATATCAAGCATAATACAGTCTTTTCATTCACCTACACAGCAACTCTCTGAAACTACTACTAAGTTCTAATTTTGTACACAAAGAAACTGAAACTCAGAAAAGTGAAGCATATCATCTGAGGCCAAACTGCTAGTAAGCAGGGAAGCCAGTGTTCCAGTTAGGCAGTTAGCTGCCAAAGAACTAGCAGGTAGATGGCAAAGTTATACCTCATTCACTGCATGAGCATGGCATGGGTTCTCTCTCTAGAGAGTGAATGCATCCTTCAAAACACGAGCTGTCAGGCAGTGATCACCATAGTGAGAATGTCCGCTTCATTTGGGACCCTGGCAAACAACCCTCTCAGGTCCCTGGTGATGCTCAGGGGTCACACTACTTAGTAGCCACATGATTTTATTGTCTAGATTTGGATAGATTCTCTTGTTAGATTTTTCCTTTCTGGCAGCAAGTATGTCATTTAAAAAGCAGAGGAGCAGTCTGTCACCACAGGTGAGAATTCGGGTTTCTATCTACAGAAAAGATTCAGGTTTGCACACCTGTTCTGGATCTGCCTCTCTTTCCTCACCTTGGAAGCAGATGGTAAATGTGTGTCTGTCCCACAATCCCAGTGGCTGTTCTAAAGCCAGTCTCTGCAGTGACGAAGATGGTCCGTGGCCCCTAGCAAGCGCCAGTCAGAATGGATGTCAAGGTTCACACATGGCAGTGAGACTAAAGATAATTGTGATAATTAAAGGCTGTGTAAGAGTCGTTCAACCAGCCTCCCCCGAAGCTGCTGTGCTACCTCTAGCGCACTTATAACTGGTCAAACTAAGGTCCATTTCCTCTCTGTTGGCAGAGCTGAATCTAAGAAATACCTATAAAACAGAAGTGAAATATTAGATCTGTTGAGAGACTGCTCATTGTGTCCCTATTTGTTTCCTTCTCTTCATTTACTTAAATATTAGGACACCATTCAAGTTCCACCACACACTATACAGAGCTTTCAAAACAAAGGAATTCAATAATGTATTAAGTTCATCATCCCTCCCTGAATTCATTCACCAAGTTTCCAGAACCTCTAAAACAGGGACAACCACCATGTATTATTCAGAAGGCCAACAACTAGAACTCTAGGCCTTCAGCAAGCTCTTCCTAGCTTCCTCCCTTTCTGCCTCCAGTTCTTTGCCAACTGCCTCCAAAATGCCTTTCATGGGCATCTGGAAGGAAAGAGGGACGTGTCTTGGTTTAGGGATTGGAAGCATGGGGCTCTTGTTACTCCCACCAGTGAGGCTGGTGCAAGGAAGCCCTTGCAGGCAGAAGGCAGAGAGAGCGCCAAGGGAAGACCGGGGAGGAACAAACACAGCAGGAGTTTGGAAACACCCAACAGCAACTGATGGGCCACTATGGGGCGCCAGGCTGCTCTCCGTGTTGTCATTGCCAAGCTGACTCCTTGTAAAATAAGTAAGTAGCAGGGCTGTAAGGTACAACACGATGAGGAATGCTAACGCCACTGCAGGACATACAGGGACATTATTAGGACAGTAGATCCCCTGAGTTCTCATCACAAAGACCAAGTTTTCTTTTCTTCTTCCTTTTATATGAGAAGATGGCTGTTCGTTGAGCTAACTGCAGTAACGGTTTCACAATTTATGTATCTCAAACCCATTATGCATACACCTTAAACTTATATAGTGATGTATGTCAACTGTTTTTCAATAAAATTGGAAAAAAAAAAAAAGAATGTCTTCCTCCCTCCCTCCCCAAAAGACTTGCTGCCAATTTTAACTATAAGAGTCAGCACTAAAAATGGCGGATCCCTTCCCTATATACAGAGCGACCAGAGACACTCACCAAGAACCAACTCTCTGTGGTAGTGGAAAGGCAAGGGGAAAGGAAGAGAGAACAAAGTGGGAGAAAGAGAAAAGGAAGGTAGGGAGCATGAACTCTCAGAATAAGTCCTAAACACTGACAAAGCATGCCCCTTCCTACCCCAACACTTCCTGTCTCCATCTAAAAAGATATACAGGGATGGTCCAAAGACACAAAAGCCACAGGGGAGGAAGATGCTGGTTGAAGAACACACACTGTTTCACTTCTCAACAACTCTTTCTCTTGGTTCTGCAGACATAGCTGGACTGTCAGTCCCACTGCCATGTGAAAAATCTTGCATCTACAAGGAAGAGATGGGACAGACCAATGGGAGGGGGGAAAAGATCTAAATTGGAAGAAGAACAGGATTTCAGACCACGTCTTTGGGTTCCACAAGCTTCAAAAATAATATTCCTGGAATTACTGGGGAGTCGGTCCTGCCAAAATTTACCCTAGGACTTGAAATTTAAATGAGAAAGGGCTTTCAGAAAATGTCAAGATGAGCAAAGGCAAAATTAAAAAAAAAACTTTTTGTTAAGAGTAAGGATTAATGAAGCATATTTAGGGGAGAGAGAATTTAGGGATGGGGGGAGAGAGAGAGATATACAATGTGCAAGGACGGGTGGTACTTGAAGGGGCAAGGTTCTTGATGGGGCAAAAGGATCAATTCAAGACTTTGGTTTTTAGCAGAGCTCAGTGGCACGGGGACTCTGAATATCTGGGAGGAGTCGCCCAGGACTGACAACCGTCCAAGGAGTGTGGTAGAAGGTCAAGGAGCCAAAGAATCCTAAGGCTACTGGTAGAGTATTAGAGAAAAAACTGTCCTTGGAGTCCAGCCTGGGTTGGAAAGCAAGTGAAGCCAGAAAATCACCCAGAGAAGCTTCAGCTGCCGATGAGATCCAACATCTGGCATGGCTGAGGGATAGCTAGGAGGGCAGCTGTCAATAATAGCTAACATCCCCATCATGCTCACAGCTGGTAAGGTTGCATGATATTGCACGCTTCGCTTTATTCCTCACTAAGCCCTGGGAGGTGGTCAGGTGGAGTGGGCATCACTGTCGCCGTGTTCCAGGGGCTTACAGGGGCTAAACTGGAGAGCGA
Source organism: Spilogale gracilis (assembly GCA_004023965.1). Lineage (NCBI taxonomy): Eukaryota > Metazoa > Chordata > Mammalia > Carnivora > Mephitidae > Spilogale > Spilogale gracilis. The sequence goes on along the minus strand of PITA01009517.1, from coordinate 62,877 downwards.
GGCCTCCACATGAGCTCTTCTGACTCTTCCTCCAGTGCTCATTTCACTACACCATGACTCCTCGGTGTTGACATACCTTAAGGGTATTTCCAGCAATAGGCCTGGAGAGGACGTAAGTCAGGGGCCAAGGTCAGCTCTGTGATATGCATGACCCAGAGAGACAGCGGAAGAAGTAGGCACTGGTGGTTCGTCTAAAAGTGTGGAATGACGGCAGCTCAACAATGGCATGGAAATAATGCGGAGGAATGGGGATGATGTCGGTTCTCCCACGGTTCAGGAAATTAGGGCTACAGGGAGAGCAGGGGAAGCCAGAATTCCTCAGAACAAAAGGAATTACTGTACAGGCAGAGAAGGCAGGAGGTATTTCCTCACCAGCAACAAGGGTTGAAAGCTACAAGATGGCCTAAGGTAGAGTGAGGAATCTGTTAGTCAGTGAATGAGTGAAAGCCAATGGAGCACGCTGGAGGGCTCCAACCCCTGAGGGAGGAGAGCAACAGCAGGACTGAGCGAGACCTCAAGCCAAGAAGTGAAGAGGCTCCCCCAGGAAGGGAATGGGGGAACCCTCCCAAGGTTCTAACTAGAACACTAGTATGAAGAGGTGAGAACTGCTATGAGCTTCAGATGAGACAATGTATGTAAAAGTATCCCATGGTGCATGGTCAACAGGAGATGCTCAGTAAGCTTTGGCGGAACCTGAACTGGAGTCATGTGGGCCTTGGGGAATTTTCTCCTCGGTGTTGACTTTTGTCTTTTAGTCAAATATTTACTGATGCTCTTATAGGCAATGTGTTTGAGGTGATCTAATAATGAAGCAGACACTGACACTGCTCTTGTCCCCAACGCACATCTGATAGTGACCACAGTGTAATCTGTTGGGGAACATTCATTTGTTCAGCAAATCATTATTAAGCATCTGTAACGTGCCAGGAATTAGTGATACACCGGTGACAGGACAAAGTCCCCGCGCACACGGGGTTCCTGTGGGCACGACCATCAGAAACAAGCAGGGTGAGGAGAGTGGAAGTTGGGAGCAGGAGGTCCTGTGTGAGATGGGGAGATCTGGGGAGATGCCAGACAGGCAGAGACCTGAATGAAGGAAGGGAGCGAGATATGTGCAAGTCTTGTGGAACATTCTTGCAGAGGAAATGGCAAGAGCCCTGAGGCACAGAACAACAAGCCGGCCAGTTTGGGATGAATATGATACAGCAAAAAGTGGCCAGCGACACAGCAGAGCTGCTGTGGCAGAGAAGTGACTCCAGTTTGGGGTGCTGGTGTGTCTGTGGGGAGCATGACGAGGAATCAAAGGTCACTTTCCAGAAGCGCAGGGCTGGACCTTAACAGAGGAACATCATATGTGCCCATGGCAAAGGGACCTCGTAAACCAAGGTCCAAAGGCAGGAAAGTGAAGGGTATAAGCCTAGGGAACAAAAAAGAGTTTGGTTTGGATGGAGAGCACATCTGATTAGCGGGAGTGGTTAAAAATCAGACTGGAGGGCACCTGGGTGGCTCAGTGGGTTAAAGCCTCTGCCTTCGGCTCAGATCATGATCTCAGGGTCGTGGGATTGAGGCCCGCATCGGGCTCTCTGCTCGGCGGGGAGCCTGCTTCCTTCTCTCCCTCTGCCTGCCTCTCTGCATACTTCTGATCTCTCTCTGTCAAATAAATAAAAAAAAATCTTAAAAAAAAAAAACAATCAGTCTGGAAAGGTAAGATAAGGCCAGAAGGGGGTAGAGGGGGAGAAAGGTCAGAAGGAAAGGAAACATGTAATTTTTGAATGTGAACTATCCACTAGGCATGGGGATAAGTACTTTGTAAGATTTCATTAGTTTTTATTTCAATAATAATAATTTGTTTCATTCAATGAAAAGAATATTTCATTTAGTAAACAGTTCCTGATTCACATCATCAGCCTCATGCTACAGGTGAGGCTAGGAAAGGTTCTACCTCAGTGTGAGCTGTGGTTGTTGGGGTGAGAAGGTCAAAGTTTGGGCAGGGGAAATCACAGAAGGTTTGTGGACAGGAGGGCCACGGATCGCCCTGTGCCATGCTGGCATGAACGGGGCACACAGCATGGGCGGCAGATCCAGGACCAGGGGACAAGCAGATATAAATGACAGTGCCGATCTCAACCTATCGAATTCTGGGATTGGCTGTCTGGTTTCTCTTGTGCTCCCCTGGCCACAGGGCACAGCGTTGGGTCTACATTAGGTGGTCAGTACTTGATTAATAGTCTACCTGATCTGAGGTTCAGAAACAAGAAAAGCACCGCAACCTGTTCCATCTGCTCCTCCTTTTCTTGTGACTAGGGTTATGTTCTGAGACACTCAGGGCTGTTCCCTCTCACCGGCCCAAGAGCGGCTGGGCATTTTAGCCTTTTCAGACTGTCAGGCAAAGTATAAAGAAGGAATGACTAACAGATCCTTTAACACTGAAAAGTTGCGTTTGCTTGCTTGTTTGTTTGACATAAAAACAGATTGTAGTATATACCAACGTAACGGAATGTTACTTATCAACAGAAATAAATGAATTACTGATACATGCAACAGGCTTGAATCCCAAAATAATTATGCTGAGTGAAAGAAGCCAGATGAAAGAGCTTATTGCATGATTTCATTTCTATAAAATTCTTGAAACCATAAACAAATCTGCCCAAGCAGAGTGGGTGCCTGGGGTGGGAGGGAGGGAGACAATGGGAAAACAGAGGGTCACAAATGGACACCAGGAACAACTGGGCACTGCAGATATGCTCATTATCCTCATGATGGTGATGACTTCATAGATGTTTACGTGTGTCAAAGTGCATCACACTGTACGTTACGAATATGGTTCGGGCAGTCTATGTCTATCATTGCTCAGTAAAGCTGGGGAGAAAAGGTAATGGTATACAGATCTTAAACAGGAGCCCTATAATCATATGCATTTCTCTAACTTTTGTGGCAGAGCTTTCTTGCATGCATGAATTGCTGTTCTCTGCTTTCTGGCCACAGAGTAAGGCACATTATCCAGCCTCTGGCTGTAAGGCGTGGTCAGGCCCTGAGTTCTGCCAGCTGAATGTGCACTTCTACCCCCCAGCTGCCACCTGACTGGAGGAGACTCTGAGGACACAGAGTAGCTTGGGTCCCTGAACTCTGGGGTACAGCCCCGTCCCCACCCTGCATTCACAGTAAACTTGGAACTACGTAGAACCACTGAAATTTGGAGCTCCTTAGAGCAGTTAGTCTCCTGGGCAAGGAATTATGTGAATTAATTATTATTAATATATATCAATATATAAGATATAGTATATTAAACATATAAAGTATAATGTAAGTATAACATTAATATAATGTGCATATAATACATATTAATAAATCAATTGGTGTCCTTATCACTAATTTGTCTTTATTCTTTATATTCCTTAGTTCCTATATTCCTAATACCAACATTAATATAGCAGAACAGAGGGAAAATCATTGCAACTTAATAGACCTTAGTTTCCTCCTCTGTAAAAATGGAGATTTTTGTGCTTATCTCACAGGCTGTGATAAAGAATGAATAAAATTATGTATTTGAAAGCTTTTTCAAAATAAGTGTGTCTTTTACCTAATTACCATAACTGCTATTGTGAATGTCTCTATTTGATTTCCTAAGGCCAAGTTCATGGTGTTACTTGTCTGTGAGGTCAGGTGACTTTTCTTTGTTCTGAGTCAGAAAGACCTTAATTCTTAACTCTAGGAAGTATCTCATACTTGGTATGATCTGAGCAGACGTCATCTGGAAACCATTCACTGGGATCATTCTTTTTGGCACAAGATGGGAGACAGACAGGTAGGTACATTTGAATGTAAATTCATAGATAACAGATACTTTTTTTTTTTTTTAAGATTTTATTTATTTCACAGAGAGAAACACAACCAGAGAGGGAAAACAAGCAGGGGGAGTGAGAGAGGGAGAAGCAGTCTTCCTGCCGAGTAGGGAGCCCGATGTGGAACTCAATCCCGGGTCTCCGGGATCATGACCTGAGCCGAAGGCAGTCGCTTAACCAACTGAGCCACCCAAGCGCCCCAACAGATACTTTTTATTTTTTTAAAACAAAAACACTATCTCCTATTCTCCTTGTTGGGGGCTTCATTTGTATTTTCTCATTTTGTAAGTTTTTTCCCCCAAGGTCTGGCCCTGAATTTGGTATCTGGAGGGTCACAAGAGAAAGGATGCAAGCAGTCATATTGATAACTCATACCATCACTCCTGGAAAAAGGGGCCTCAAATTTACTGAATGCTTGTAATTCAGTGAGAGCAATCAGGCAAGTATGGGGCCCGTATGTGCCCACTCAATTCCTGGGATCTCTTCCCGGCTCTCCTGGGTAGCTCTACAATGCATATAACAACAAAAAGTTGTGCCAAATATCATATTTAAAGTAGGTCAGGTCCGACACCTTCAACAAACATCACCTCTTCATTCTGGAATTAGTGACCTTAATCTAAATGATGCCATAGTGAACAGATAATCCCAGAATCTCTGTGGCTGACATTAAGAATTAGCCTGAGCCAAAAGAGCAGGCCCTGTCTAGAACACCAGACTCATCCCAACAATTGGCAGGTACTGCCCTAAGAATTCAGATGCTGGCTAACAGACGTCTCAGTATTTCAAAGTACACACCAGGTTAAAAATCATTAAATAGGAGTGCCTAGGTGGCTTAGCTGGGTCCTGGGATCAAGCCCCACATCAGGCTCTCTGCTCAGTGCAGAATCTGCTTCTCCTTCTCCTGCCAACCCAGTTCGTGTTCTCTCTCAAATAAATCAGTAAAATCTTAATAAATAAATAAATAAATAAATAAATAAATAAATAAATAAATAAAGTATGTCATCTTCCTTGATGAACATATATTCTTAACAACCTCAGAAAGGTGAAGATGGACTGGCAACTTGTTAGACTCCTTGAGGCTCCACACCGAAACATTCCCATGCAGGAGGAAGGGGTCCTACCTGAGGCCTGGGCCCAGCCCACCCCAGCCTGCACCACAACTATCTGCACACTCCAGCTCTCTTCCCGGCCCCTGGAGTCCTGGGGCTGCCCATACCAGCAGTACAGGCTGCACGTGGATATAAAGATCCAGGAAGAAGCCAGGATGCAGACCTGGGTCTGTTTAGGAAGAGGATTCTGGAGTCCTGGGTATAGGGACTGTGCTCTAGAAGATGGGGACTGGGGACAAGAGAAGCCAGAGGAGAACCAAAACAGGGTCCAAGCCAGGGTCTGAGGGTGGCATACGAGTGAGTCTAACAGAGGGAAAAGGAATGGTGGTGGAAGCATCTAGAACTTGATGCCAGAAGCCTCACTTTCACCTGCATTTCACTGGCTATGCCTGATGTCAACAGGGCAGGAAAACATTGCTGGGGGTAGGGGGCTCCAGAATAGAGAGGGACAGTGAATACTGTGATATAATATAATACAGTAATATAATCTTTCCTTAGACACCAGTACTGAGATGTTTAAGGAAGGAGGAAAAAATCCAGGAGTTGAAAATAAACATTAATAGCTCAAAATTGTTTGCTTTCTGAATGCAGTGAAATGACACAGTGCCTTGCAAATAGTACTGGGTGAAACAGGGGAAAACTGGATTGAAATATGCCAAAGTGGAAAATGCCCCCACAATCCCAGCATCCTCTGCAGGAAAAGGACAATTACTTGGCAAAGGGAAAGCTATAAGTCTCCCGGGATACACTCTGGCTCAAACGAATAACGTGTTGCTTGAGGCAACCAATTTGTACAAACAAGCCAATCCTGAAGGCGCAGGGAGAACAGCTCCTGGTGGTTGCTCCCTAGCCTCCCAACCCTCCGCTTTCCCTCCCCACCTTCCTTCCCACCTCTTCTCTCTCTCTCTCTCTCTCTCTCTCTCTCTCTCACTACACACACACACACACACACACACACACACACAGAAGCCAAAGACACAATGGTTTCACAAAGCATGTTGAGTGAACTTATACCCTTCTTCCATCCATAGGATCTGAGAGAATAAAAGCTGCCTTTCTGTAAAGGTGGTTTATTAAAACTAGCCAAAGACATAAAATTGAGCTTATTTGGGGTTTGATTTAGCTGTTTTTCCAAAACTTGAAGAAATTTTCTTCTTACAGACTGACTCCTAGCTCTTAAATATGGGGAATTCTGAAAACTGCATTATATGGCAATCACCACAATGGCTACTCCTTATTATAGCCCAGGAACTTCATGTACCTTGTCTCTTTTAACCCTCAGAACAAACTTGCAAGCTCAGAATTACCATAATTATTTCCATTCTGCAGTTGAAAAACTAAAAGTCAATGTGATTAAATAATTCGCTGAATATCACAAAGCAGGAGAGTAGGAGAGATGGTGTTTGTATCAAACTCAGAGAACTGTAGCTTTCCATTACACTGTATCTACCTCCTGAAAAGAATACACTACTAACATGATGTTGGCGAAAATTGAAACACGAGAACAAGACAGCGCTCTCTGAAATGCTAACCCCCTACCCCCCAGACACCAGTATTTGACAGCCCACCCCTGACAAATAAGCCTGCCCCCAGACACATCATAAAAAAAAATATTTAAATAGCTCCAGTAACATATTTAATTTTCTAAATGGAAATATTTTCATTTTTTTCCTGATTTTTTTAGAGTGATCTACAAATATTATACATACTATAGATCCCACAAAAATGTACATAGTAAGGAGTCCCTGAGATTACCAATATTAGCAGTTTGGGATATATTTTATCAAACTTTTTTGTATATACTTAGAACACACACACACTCACACATACATATATACATACATATGTACACACACACTAATACAGCAAAACTATTTATAGGCCAATACAGCAAAATGATTATACATTCTATTCTTTAACCTACCTTTTTTAATTAAAAAATATAATTGAGACACTTCCTGTGACTGCACAGCATTCCATTGTATTTGATTATTTGGTTGGCTATTTCGATTTTGTTTGCTTTTACTAATATTAGCAGTGTTGCATGGGACACCCAGGCACATGTCTAGCTATTTTCTAGGGATAAACTAAGAGTTACAAAGTGTGACATTTAAACTGACACCAAGGGCTAGGGAAGTCTTTCCACACTCCTGGTAGGTAAAGTCCCAACTATCCACTCCCCACATTTAAACTACCAAGGCAACAGACATTCTTGTTTAATCTGTGCAACTGAATGGGGACTAATCATCTCATAGCACTTCTCTGCATTTCCTCTTTTGTGAACTAACATATTTACTTTTGAACTGGCATGGAAGCCAACCAGTCAAGCAGGACAAATTGCTCCTTCCTTGCCAACCCACCAAGCCATTCTGCAGAAGCAGGTGAAAAGGCTAAGTGAGGAATTTTTTTAACAAAATACATTTATTTTTTTTAATTTAACTTATGAGGGAGACAGATAAAGTCTCAAGCAGACTCTGTGCTGAGCTCATTCCCGTGAACCTGAGATCATGCCTTGAGACAAAATCAAGAGTCTGATGCTTAACCCACAGAGCCCCCAGGTGCCTGGGTGGAGATTCACCAGGCACAACCAACTCCTTTCTCCTTACTACCGCTAAGGGAGGTAGTGGAGCGTCAGATGCAAACTCCTGTTACTTTTTTTTTTTTTTAAGGATTATATTTATTTGACAGAGAGAAACACAGCCAGAGAGGGAACACAAGCAGGGGGAGTGAGAGAGGGAGAAGCAGGCTCCCCGCCGAGCAGGGAGCCCGATGTGGGACTCGATCCGGGGTCTCCAGGATCATGACCTGAGCCGAAGGCAGTTGCTTAACCAACTGAGCCACCCAGGCGCCCCAACAAACTCCTGTTTCTAAGCAAGTGGCCCTGCTAAGGACGGCTCCACAGACTACAGAGGATGAGTTCAGAGCGTTAGTCTCTGTGTCTTGGGCAGGGAAGGGAGAAGACTTCTAATCTGCGTTTGCATAGTGTTATGGGCTGAACTGTGTGTCCCCAAATTTATATGTTGAAACCTTAACCCCTGCTACCTCAGTATGGGACTGTATTTGGAGACAGGGTCTCTAAAGAGGTAGTTAAATTAAAGTGAGGTCTTGAGAGTGGCCCTAGTCCAGTATGACCCTCCTTATAAGAAGAGATCTGGACAAAGACACACACAGACACAATACCACCTGAAGAAACAGGACAGAGGCTTCAGAGGAACCAATTCGGTTGATGCTTGATCTTGGACTTTGGCCTCCAGAATTATATGGAAATTAATTTTTGTTGTTTAAGCCATCTGGTCTATGGTACTTTATTAGGGCAACCCTGGTAAACTAATACACATTCCGTTGATGCTTGATCTTGGACTTTGGCCTCCAGAATTATATGGAAATTAATTTTTGTTGTTTAAGCCATCTGGTCTATGGTACTTTATTAGGGCAACCCTGGTAAACTAATACACATAACTCTCCAGATAAAATAATAATAATAATAATAATAATAATAATAATAATAGTCCATTTCACAGCAAAAGAGCCAATGAGCAACCCTTGGTGCTTCCACTAGGGAGGGCTGACATCTTTTTTTTTTTTTTTTAAGTTAGTTGCAGAGGTAGAATTTAGTGATTAGCATCTAGCTACAACACCCAGTGCTCATGACATCAAGTGTCCGTCTTAATGTCCATCACCCTGTCACCCCATCCCCCTTCCCACTTCCCCTCCAGCAATTCTGTTTGTTCACCAGAGTTCAGCATCTCTTATGGCTCACCTCCCTCTCAATTTTCATCTTATTTTATTTTTCGGGAAGGGCTGACATCCCGTTGATGTTTATAACCTTGTGTTCAGCACATCTCTCTGTTTCTAGATGAACCACAAGGTGGTGACATGAATTTGTTCTTTAGGCTCATGGCAGCTGTGAATTCTACCAAAGACAGCTGCCTTCTTCTAGGAAGCAGCATAATCTGTTCCCTCACTTGACCCACAATCTGTTTCATCATTTAAACTGAGAAGTCATTTTTTCCCTTGAAACAACCGTGAAAAGTTAACTCCCATTTTCCAAGAAAGCCTATGTTAATAAAACATTAATAAGAGCTGTTCTAAGCTCAGAGTAATTGGAAATGGAAGGAGGAGATGCCCCCGTGGTAGAGTCCGGCAGGTGAGAACAGATTTGTGAGGAAAGAAGCTCTTCAGCACATTGTCAGTTAAGGTAAGATAGCCTGCAGCGCACAGTGAAGGAGCCCCCCCAACCCCCCCAAGAGTTATAAAGACCTAGACCTTGCCCCGCCCTGACTTCAGGGCCAGGAAAACAGTTGTGTGATCTAAAACACTGGGAGTCAAGAGATTTTCCACCATCATGAATCATGTCAAAATTATTAAGAAGAAAACTAAAACCAAACAAAACAGAATAACAACAACAACAAAAACGGATCCTTGGATCTGAAGGGCTTCTATCTCCACTGGCTCCACTGTTCTTCACTTTGTCATGAGTGAACTGAACCCCTGGGAAAGAAGATCCATTGTTTAATTCAGGAAAAATAGAAAAGAAAAGAAGAAGATGAAACATTCAGAGAGGAATAAAATGAAAAATAGCCAGTTGTGCCTGGACAATCTCTTTTTAAATAATCCAAAGTGGGGGCCCTGGGTGGCTTAGGTGGTTAAGCATCTGACTTGGTTTTGGCTCAGATCATGATCTCAGGGTCGTGAGACCAAGGTGAGGGACAAGGAATTAAAAGGCCAGGCTCTGCTTCTAATACTTAGGCCTTGCCCCCCCCCCATTAAAATGAAGACATTTTACTAAGTAATCTCTCAAATTACTGGGGCCTCTGTAGTCTGGGTACTTTACGGCCACTGGTATTTTGTGCTAGTTAGCTTTTTGTTACCTGAAAAAAAGCATAGCTCATAATTTTTCTTTTTTTAAAGATTTTATTTATTTTTTGAGAGAGACAGAGTGAGCACAAGCAGGGGGAGCAGCAGGCAGAGGAAAAGGGAGAAGCAGGTTCCCTGCTAGGCAAGGAGCCCAATGTGGGACTCCATCCCAGAACCCTAGGATCACGACCCCAGCTGAAGGCAGCCGCTTAACCAACTGAGCCACCCAGACACCCCTACAGCTCGTAATTCTTTTCAAAGTTTGACTTCACTGGGTGTTGAGTGATTTGCACAAGAGCTTTAGTGAGCAGTTTCTAATCTCCTTTCAGTGAGGTTTATCACTCACCAGGGAAGCCACTCCAAGTGAGAGAGAACATCCTCCATGGGGGAATTGACATACATTGAAAATATTCTGTAAAGCAACTCAAAATATGACCTGATAAACTCATTTCTATTTTCCCAAGTTCTCTTTCCAGACAGGTGTACCTGGGACCAAAGTGTCTGGAGGCAAGCTTTTCTTCTTTTCTGAGGTCAGAAGCAAGGGTATTCTCCAGGTGCAATGGGACAAAGAGAGATGGAACAAAAAACATCCACTGGACACCTCCTTAGTTCCAGGCATTTGTGCTGGAGACCAGACTGCTGGGACAATCCAAGAATGAAAACATCACTATGGCCCTCAAGGACCTCACTTTGGTCAGGAGCTGAACCATGCATCCAAAACATTAGGAGTGGAACAGGGACTTCGACCTTGAGTAAAGCTCAAGGCACTCCCTTTTGTATCTCCCTGGGAATGTCCAGTCTTTAGGACCATAAAAGGCAACAAGTAAGGACTTTGCATGAGAAAACCTCACATTCTTGAATTTCATCTTTAACAATCAGTAGGACTTTGTCACATGGGAACAAAAGGAGTTATTCAGAGTAAAAAGCAAGAGTAAGTAGAGACCTAGAAATGGAACATTTTGAAGCCTGATGGAAGAAACAGTATGATTGGCATTCATGCATTCTAAATACTAAATATCTTTTGAATCTATTGAGTTTCCTTTAACCTAAACCAGTCCCCTAGTCTATGTCATCACATGTTATCTGGATTACTGCAGCATGTTAACCCTACCAGTAATACAACCAATAACTACAGTGTATTCCAAGGAGCAATGAAATAAGTGATTCTTTGTGATATCTGTCGCAACTCTAACATACCATGGAAACACCTGTGATTTCTGTTGATTAAGTGGGCAGTATTGGTAATACCACTGGGGTTTGTTGTCTGTATCTATAACTGATGGGAATGCCCGTTTCACTAACTTCCCCAGAAGTAAGAGACAATAAAGACTGGCCATCCAAATTCACAGACCCGCTGTATTCTACATGGTTGCAAATACCCAGTTTCAATCGCCAGTTTGGAAATGAAAGGACACAACATCCTAAACTCTGCCCTATAGGACTGGGTGAACTGCAGAGTGCTGACAAGCTTGGGTGTCAATCCCAATTTTGTTACTTAACAAACGTGTGGTCTGGGCCTTGGTGTCTTCATCTATAAAAGGAGGATCATAAGACCAAAAAGAACGTCACAGAAGGTAATCAATAATAGGCATTTCAGCTGTCACCTCCTCTTCAGGACTAGTGTTTTAGCAAGTCTACAAGGATTTGCAGAATCTCTGGCTGGAGGCTACAGATTTTTAATTAAGTGGTCCCACAAAATCTAGTTTAGAGTCTCGGTTTAGAACACAGCATCTTTTTTTTAAAAAGATTTTATTTATTTATTTATTTATTTAGTTAGTTAGTTAGTTAGTTAGTTGAGAGAGAGAGAAGAGAGAGAGAGAGCATGAGTGGGGGCAGAGGGACAGGGAGAAGCACGCTCCCTGCTGAGCTGAGAGCAAGGACCCTGGGATTATGCCCTGAGGTGAAGGCAGACACTTAACTGACTGAGCCACCCAGGCACCCCTGGAACACATCTTCAATTCTACCTCTCTTTCCCCGATTTTGCTCTGCACAGTTGGTTCAACAGCCACAAGAACACATTTTGCTGCCACAGAAAAGCTGTCCCCATTCACCATCTTTCCAGCATCTGAAGTGGCTAAGTAGGGAAGGGACATGCAGAAAATATAAGGTAGGTGAGAATCTGAGACTCCCCACTTAGGGAACAGCCTCCCCCATACCCACACACACTGATACACATCAACTTTTAAAAAACTTTCAAAAGGTTAGAGTATCCTCCAAACAGAACAGGAATTGAATGGCGACTATTGGAAAGTTGCCAACATTTGCAAACATGGGAAAAGAGGTGTCCTGCCACATTAGATGCTTCTATATGTTCTCTTTTAATTCCTTCCCATCAGGAAGCCACACTTCAATCGGCAAACTCACTGCGGCCCCAGTAACTGGAGAACAGATTAGGGAAGAAGGGTCTTGCAGCCCTGTATCGGAATAGTTCATTCCTTCCACAAAGATCCACTGTATAATTTCAATGTGCCAGGCAGCATGCTGGGAATATGAGATGCACATGAAGTGGTCCCTGCTTCCAAGAAGGCTGCGGTAGAGTGGGACGCCTACACAAGTCATTGCTGTCCAAAGGGATGAGCCCATGAGGTAGATTTTACTTAGCTCCCTGGGAACGCACAGGAGGCGGCAGCAGGAGTGCTTCCTGCGGCTCAGGAGGTCATAAACACTGTCTTCACCAGGCAGTTGAGCCGAGAAGAGAGAGCTGGGCTGAAGCCCAACACTACCCATTTAAGTTGTATGGCTTTAGCCAAACCATTTAATGTCTTTAGCTACTGTTTCGGCATCAGTAGGATAGCAGTATCTACGTTTTTAAGATTGTGAAGATTAAATGAGATAATGAGTGTTTGTGTGCGTGTAATCCATTCCTGCCACATAAGTTATTCTATAAATAGAAACTATTTTTAAAATTATGTATGATGGGCACCTGGATGGCTTAGTCAGTTAATCATCTGCCTTCAGCTCAGGTCATGATCTCAGAGTCCTGGATGGAGCCCTGTGTCCTGCTCCCTGCTCAGCAAGGAGTCTGCTTCTCCCTCTCCCTCCACCCCTCCTCCCTCTGCTCATGCTCTCCCTCTTTCAAAATAAATAAAATCTTTTTTTTAAAAAAGTAAAATTATGAAAATTTTCTTTTAAAAAACTATTTTAGAGAGAGAAAGAAGAGCATAAGCAGGGGCAGGTACAGAGGGAGAAGGACAGGCAAAGAATCTCAAAGCAGACCCCAGTCTGAGTGTGGAGCCCGACTCAGGGCTCGATCTCATGACTGAGATCATGACTGGAGCTGAAACCAAGAAGAGTCCAACACTTAACTGACTGAACCACCCAGGCACCCCTGTATGAAAAACCCTTTTAATGGCAAAAAATATGCAGATTATCAGTTCTTTGTAGGAGTCCTGCGATATCATATAACTTACTTATTTTTGTATCCATAACAACTGGTAAAATACCAGTTTTACTCAATAAACATTTGTGTTTCTGAGAAACCTCTGAAACTCTCTGGAGAAACTTTCAAAGAAACAAGTCATTAGAGGGGTTTCTTTTGTTTGTTTTTCAGCACTGATTAAAATCCAAAATGCACAACTTAATGGAGAGAAGAATATCAAGGATCCTGGGGCACCCTTAGTACAGAAATGAGGCCAAATATATATATATACAAAAGAAAAGAAGGATGTAATGTGTTTCTTAAAAAATGTTCTACTGTTCTTTGATTTTGAGAAGGAGACTACCTTTCAGGAAGACTACGAATATTGCTGAAATTTGTAGCTAGGCAAAAGAATTTTAAAAACAAATTAACTTTATTTTCGTCTTCCAAGAAAATATATTCAAGGTAAAAAAAAAAAAGTCATGAAATATGAATGTGTCTTGTGAACTAGAATCCCCTCACCCCTGACCCCAACATGCACAATGATAATTACTGTTTACTGGGAATCTGGGCCCCAGTTCCTGTCTAGTGCTCTATCAACTGCATCAGGACTAGAAGAAAATGACAACAGAGAAAAATGTCACATCTTATAAGGAGTCATGCAGCCTGATGATGCTCTCCCACCCTCTTTAAATAAAAACAACCAGAAAAATATTCTAAAGCATTCTAAAGCATATTCTAAGCATCTAAAAAGTTCTTATCACAAAAATTGAAGTCTCAGGCACCTGGGTGGTTCAGTGGGTTAAAGCCTCTGCCTTCGGTTCAGGTCATGATCCCAGGGTCCTGGGATCCAGGCTCACATCGGGCTCTCTGCTCAGCAGGGAGCCTGCTTCTTCCTCTCTCTCTCTGCCTGTCTCTCTGCCTCTTGTGATCTCTTTCTCTGTCAAATAAATAAATAAAATCTTTTTTTTTTTAAATTGAGGTCTCAAGTTCATAGTTTTCTATCTTGTATAAACACTTGTTTCTGGGGAGGGGGGAGAGAGAGAGAGAGAGAGAGAGAGAGAGAGAGAGAGAGAGAGAGAGAGACACCAAAATCCCTGGGGATATCCTACTGCTCTGGCAGAATTCCACTGTGATCAGGTCAGTGCAAACAAATCAAGAACATATGATCACATTTATTTTAAAACCCACGAGGGCTGAAGTACAAAGAAAGAAAGAAAGTCTGGGAAAATGTAGTCTTGGGTCTGCTGAATCTAGAACTTTTTAAAAAAGGCCAAGAGGTGTAGCAGAGTCTAAGACACAGCAGGGTAACTTTGTAAATCTGGATCAATTCATCAAAATATTTTTTCTGGTTTCGCTGGTTTCCCAACATTTCAGCAATGGCAAGAACTTTCAGGTCAGATTTGCCAATGTATGCATGTTTGGGGACATGAGATCTGACCAGGGAGGCAGTCTGGGCGAATGGAAGCCTAAATGTATTTTCATATGTACATAAATATATGTGTGTATAGGTAAACATACAGATTTTGTGCCTATATGTATACATACAAATTACATATATACACACACCTACATACAATTTTAGAACTTTTGAAAGTCTTTAATAATCTAACACTCGTTATGAATCTCCAACAGAGGGGCCCCAGCATGACCTAACATACTGGCCCCTGGCATCTTGGTTTTTCTTGAAGTGCCACATGGGATACACCTGGGGGCAGTGCTAGACTCTTAAACCCAAATGGGACACAGATGTCTGGGATACAGATGACTACCCACCTGCAGTCTCCCTCCTTTCATTCAAGGATCCATTCAACAGATAGTTATTAGACACCTGCTGTGTGCTTCATCCAGGCTTGATGCACACTGAGCATTCTAATCCTACACTTGAACTCTGCACATATCTTGTATGTAAAAGAAAAACAAAACGAAAGTCCACCACTTAACAAGAGCATGTGCTCCTGCAGACATTTCTATGTTTTCTCTTTCCTGCTTGCCATGGACTTGCAAAAGCTTATTTTTATTTCCCCCAACACTCTTCCTGTTTATCATCACATATAAAACTATCGGCATTACAGAGCGAGGCTGGCTGGTGAAGATGACAGGGTGTGTCTGTTGTCCGGGGAAAGGGGGGCCCCTGGGAAAGCAGGGGTGAGAGAGGAAACAAGTGTTATTAAAGATCTTGCCTGTTCCCAGTTCTCTTGCCGTTTGCTCTGGAAAGCTAACTCTCAGAGCAAATACCAACATGCCCTCCAGCTCTGCCTTATATCCTGTGACGTAACCAAGGTGACGGGACTTGTTTGCCTTCTTCCTCCTAATTACTCCCTTGGTGAGAAAATGAGAAGAAAGTGCAGGTTGATCACAGAGTCTTGCCCTTGCACAGGGACTCTGGGGAATCGTGATTGCCACACCCCTGCAGAAGGCCAGCGGCAGATGATGGGGAGGAGTCTGCAGCTTGCCTCGCCCAGCACTGGGGGCCAAGGTAAACAGGCTGGGCCTGGGCCCCTGGAACCATGTGCACACAGGAGATGAATCACAGGGCTTCTGCCCCTGCTGCAGGCTTGCTCAGCGTGCTGCCAGGGAAAACCCAGGCCAGCTGGGCCTAGGGAGCTCCCAACGGAGGCTGCAGTTCTTCCCTCTACCTCCCTCTGCAATGCTAAAAGGCATGTGGCAGGGGGCAAATACCAAAAGTCTCCCCCAGGTAGCTGCTCCCCAGGACCCTCCAGCCCTCAGTACAGAAAGCAACCACACAGAACTTCCCACTGCACCTCTCTGCATGTCCCACAGCTCACTTCTGAAGACTGTTAAACTCTTCTCAGGTCTCTTCCCACTATGCGTATGGTTTACCGTCCTCTTTGGGGCAGTAATTATCCTTATTTCCCATGGTGAAGGGAAATGAGGCCCAGAGCTGTGAAATTAGGATTTTGGAAAAATTCCTGCTGCACGGTGCACTGCATGAAGCAGCTCCCCACACACCCGCTGCCCAGCCTGGGCAGGGATGCTCAGCTCCGCCTCACAGGTGAGGAACGGCCTCTCTGGGGACGGGATGTGCCCAGAGACAGAGACAGACCAGAAGGAACGGCCTCTCCAGGGACAGGACATGCCCAGAGACAGACCAGCATCTGTTCCCTACCCTCACGAGGATTTAGCTGACACGGACTGAACCACCCAACCTCCCAGGAGACCCTTCCAAGAGGTTGGCCACTGGCACAGGCCTAGTGCCTGGTGGTGGACAGGAAGTCATCTGACTAGGGGACTTTCCAGTGTGTCCAGATTTCTTTGACGCTCTCAAAAGCTCAAATGAAAGCCTTTATAAATTCCCTACTACTGAAGTAGAAAGATAAATGCCACAGGTTTAGAAGTATCTAGTCATTCTCCTAAACCTTGTTCTTCCTTACCCAGGATGAGTTACAGGCTTTTTGAAGATGAAGTCCACCTTGACTACACAGGTCAGGGTGTTCAGAAAGAGGCTCCAGGGGTTTCTCTGGGGCTGCATCAGATACTGTCCCCACAGCACTCACCTCACTTCCTCTCATTTTTCCAGGGCCCCAGGGCATGCCGCTTGCCACTTCAAGGCCTGGAAGAATGCGTGAAGGTGAAGTGGGAAGGAGATGGAGGCATTCCCCTGGGCCAACCTGGGCCCTTGGATAACTACTAAAGAATGAAGAGATCCCTTTTCCAAGTGGAGTGTCCAGAAACTTGTGTGCATGACACAATACTATGGACACACAGCAGTTATCTAGCAGCACTTATATTTGTTAAGGAAACATGAACCTTTTCCTCAGACTCCACCTACTACACATCTTATTTAAAAACATTTTGATTCTATTTATGTCAAAATAAACCCCATGGTTGGGGCGCCTGGGTGGCTCAGTCAGTTAAGCATCTGCCTCTTGGTTCCAGCTCAGGCCATGATCTCATGGGTTGTGAGATGAAGCCCAGTGTGGGGCTCCAGGCTCAGCAGGCAGTCTGCCTGATGATTCTCTCCCTCTGACCCTCCTCCGACTCATATGTGCATGCGCTCTCTCTCAAATAAATCTTCAAAAAAAATTTTTTTAAATAAACCCCATGGCAAAATACGTGTATCTGTTCAGAAGGTTTGGAAGGTAACACAGCAAAGTGATAAACATGATGATTCTGGGGCATCACCATGTTTGGGAATCATGGTAAAAGACTTTGGAACTTTGGTTGAAATCCAGGTTCATCCATTTCTTAGCAGTATGGTCTCAGATACGCTTCCCACCTTCCAGACTCAGGGTCAGCTAGGGACCGGGGAGACAGCCACCTGCCTTGCAGGACTGTTGTCAAGGCCTGAGATGATATTCTTCCTGCACTAGCACACAGCACAGACTCAGCAAGTGCTGGCTGTGATTTATCATTACTTCTGTGAAGATGGTTGCTAAAAGGCCATCCCTCTAGCCTCCCATAGCTACAGAGATTGTCTCCTGCTGCAGGACAGAACCAAGGGGATCATCCTCATTCCACAGTCCTCGCTTTGCCTTTGCTTCTCCGGAGTGACCCTAGACTACAGGCCACTGAGTCCCTGCTGGAGACCAAAGTGTGTTGGCTACTCTGCATTCGCTTCAGCCATACTGTCACCCCAGATCCATTCCCCCTCTCCTCCTGCACCTCACGGCCTGCACGCTGACCTCTTTGGGCCTCCTCACCAGGACTCTGTGCCCTTTGACTTCCAGCTGGGATCTACCAGGGGCAAGCCCCAGCACAAGATCGGGGCATTTATTCTCCCCTCCTTCCCCACTCCGCCAAATAGGGGCAGTGTCCTTCCTACAGACACAGCCCCGGTCAGGCAGTCCCTCTTCCATGATTCCAGCTCTTCCTGCCTCTGTAAGCAGTCCTTTCATTAAACCCTCTTCAGATAACACTTCTTTGAAGATGCCATCTGCCTCCTGCCAGGGCCCTGACCAAGACAATGAGGGAAGAGGTTCTCTCAGGGGGGGCTATAATCCTGTTCAATTGGCTTCAGAAAAGGGAGACCCTGAAAATAATTATAAGCTTTGGACACAGACTAATCATGTCCAGCTCAGAGCAGGACTCTGATTTTCATCACTGGATCCTCTAGGAATTGAAGCAGTTTTCATCTAAGTAGAAAGGTCACTGGGAAAAGACAGCCTGAGCCTTTTCCACAGTGGGAAGCCTACCTCCCCCCACCCAGGTGATAAGAACCCTGGGGGCAGGAGAGAAAAGAAACCAGCTACAGAGACTGTCTCACTTGGACTGACAATAACTTGGTAAGTACGACTATTATCTCCACTTTTCAAGTGAGGAAATGGAATCATAAAGATATTAATGATCTTGCCCAAGGTCACACTGCTGGTAAATGAAGGAGGAAGATTTGAGCCATCTAACTCGAGTCTGGGTGCTCCTAACCAGTGCGTTATATGTGTCCCCCATGGGAAGGTCGAGAAAGGCAGTTGAGAGCAAGGAGAGGAGAAGTGAAGGCCGGTGGGGGGCCAGGGATTGGGTGGGGTACAGCCTCCTCTTAACTGTCTTGGCTTCTGATGGTGCCTTCCCATTATGAAAGGCCCCCTACAGTGGAGATGAGGGTTAGGGGCACATTTCAGCCACTGACTGTGATCATCAGCCACAGAGATTAACCAGAAGGGAGAGTGTGTGAAAACAAAATGCTCTAAGGGACTGTGGCTTGTGAGGGGAGACTGTGATAAACCAGGATTCTTTGCAGCATTATCAAATACAAACCGAAATCCTGTCTGAACACTTTAGTCTGCAAGAAATCTCTTTGTGTAGACCCCTCTAATAACGCACAGTATAAGGGCAAATACTACTCAAATTTGAAAAATGATCCAGAGACAAATGCCAAAACAATGTTTTTGAGAAAGAAAAACAAATACTGTTGGACACACCTGGCAAATTCATCCACAGGGAAATTATCAGTAACTCTACCACTTTTAAAGGAAAATAATCCCTTGGGCCAAATAAACAAAACACCAAGAACACACTACATCTATCCAATGCCATCCTAAATCTAACCCAAGAACAGAGCTTGTTAACAGGCCCCTAATCCATCTGCGAAGCGAGGCAGCATCCTTCTCACACATATTAGAAATGTAATAAATGAGAGCACAGGGTGTTACAGACTGACTATACGCTTGAGTCAAGCACAACAGAATAAATATACCTGCAACAAGACTTGTGGTCTGCACACAGTGGCTGAATCCTGACTCTCCTTCTGCTTCACATACATTTGCTTTTTCTCTGCTTAAATCTGCCTCCTTCTAGGTGAAAAGGGAAGGTGCACAGGTAAGTGGATGAAAGATTAAGCCTCGTGCATATTACCTATAGTTCAGTCGTCCAAGAAGAAAATCAACCAACAAGGAACAGTACTTGTACTGAATAGTAGAAAACAGCACATTAAAATGTAATGTCAAATGGCTTCCTGGTATTAACACCCTGACAACCAATCAGCCAATCTGTGCACGCGTTTTCTCCTAATGCAATCTTGAACCACTCTGTATTCTAGCTTTTTGACTGGGTGACTACCACATCCAACTCATTCTGCGAACAAAGCTGGCTGCAGAGATTTTTAAGAGCAGCAAAAGGTCACCAAAAGTGATATGCAAAGCCCTCTGGGCTTGGTCTTACCAGTCGATGCAGCCTGAGAAGCCTTGCCACCCATCTGCTCCTCAGCACTGATGAGCTGCAGGTCTGTATAGGAGGGATCAAAACTAGGGCTACTGGTGTCTTCAGAATGTGTGGTCCAGCTGCTCTCAGAGGTCAGAGGGCACCTCCTCAGGGAGTCAAAGGAAGGGCACGTCCAGCAGGGCATGGTCAGTGGTAGGGCTGGGGACAGACCAAAGACCAAAAGAAAACAGTATAAATAGTTGTGCTCTGTCTTCAGTGCTTGTCTTACCTTGATGGTGCTCAGATCCTATGAAATCTCAACAACCATACAAGGCAAGGAAATGATGGAAATATCACTTATGATAGACAGGGGGAAATGACTGACTGAGAGCCCACTGGTGAGTCAGTATCAAAATCAGTATCACAAAGTGCCTCTCAAATTGAAGAAAATCTCACTAAGAAAAGTACTGATTTTCAACTCTACTTCCATTTCTAAACTGAGTTTTCAGCTTCACCCATACCAAAACTTCATGAATCCTACAGTTTTACCCTTACCCTGTCTGCCTCCATTTTGGGGGGACATGCCAACAATCTCAAGAAAACTCACCAAATTACCCTGCAAAATCAGAGCTAGGTTAGGTTCATGGATAAGAGATCGGTGAATATGTATGCATTCGCCTAGGAAAGTGCTGTGCCTCTGCTTAGGGCTGACTGTAACTGAAGATTTCGCAGACCCTTACATATACAAATTGAGATTTCCTGGGGCTGCTGATCTGTAAAACCAAACAAGAACTTCAGAAGGAAATGCACAGGGCTTGACTTTCTCTCCTGAACCCTGAGCACCAAAACTCAAGTCTTTCAAAACCACTTTGGAAGGTTGTGTTTTTTTTTTAATGAAATTTTCTAATGTTTTTCATTTGTCTTCAGTAAATAACCGAGCACATGGTTTCTCCATGTTATTCCATGAGGATCTTCTTGCAAATTTATTGATAAGTACTAAAAACAAGTGCAGAAAGGAGTGTGGACAGGGGAGGAAGAACAGAAGAGAAGGAACTCGCATTTCTTGAGCCCTCATGAAATGTCAGGCACTTTTACAAATGTTACCTCATTTCACTACCAATCCTGAGAGATAGCCAGTGATCTTACTCGACACAGGGGAAAACTGACTCAAGAGACGTTAAATAGGTTGTTCAAGAAGGGTCAGCTCTTCGGGGCACCTGGGTGGCTTGGTCAGTTGAATGTCCAATTTCTGCTGGGGTCATGATCTCAGGTCATGGGATCGAGTCCTATGTTGGGCTCTGTGCTCAGCATAGAGTCTGTTTTCCTTCTTCCCCTTCTCTTCCCCCTTCCCTCAAAAATAAATAAAATAGTGGAATCTTAAACAAAAAAAGGGGGGAGTGCGGGGGTTAGTTCTCTTAGCTGGAGAATCAAAATTATAGTGTTGGCTTCAGAATATGGATTAAGGGGCTCCTGGGTGGCTCAGCTGGTTAAGCGACTGCCTTCAGCTCAGGTCATGATCCCAGAGATCAGGGATCGAGCCCCACATCACGCTGCCTGCTCCGCGGGAAGCCTGCTTCTCCCTCTCTCACTCTCCCTGCTTGTGTTCCCTCTCTGGCTGTGTTTCTCTCTATCAAATAAATAAAAATCTTAAAAAAAAAAAAAAAGAATATCGATTAAGATAAAATTGGGGAAAAAAGAATAAATAGAATAAACATAAAAAGAATAAACAAAATATATGTGACATGTGGAACAAATATGAAACACAGAGAATTTTCATTTTGTATGCTCTTAGACATTTGTAAGACATGTAGGTCTTCTCTGTCTGGAGTACTCAAGGCTCACCTTGCTTTTTCTTTAAAAACATTACCTCTGGGGGCGCCTGGGTGACTTAGTTGGTTAAGCGTCTGCCTTGGACTCAGGTCATGATCCTGGGGTCCTGGGATTGAGTCCTGCATCAGGCTCCTTGCTTAGCAGAGAGTCTGCTTCTCCCCCTACCCCTCCCCTCTACTTGTGATCTCTCTCTCTAATAAATAAAAAATTAAAAAAAAATTAATTAGGGGCGCCTGGGTGGCTCAGTTGTTGAGCATCTGCCTTCAGCTGAGGTCATGATCCTAGAGTCCCTAGATTGAGCCCACATTGGGCTTCCTGCTTTGCGGGAAGCCTGCTTCTCCGTCTCTCACTCCCCTTGCTTGTGTTTCCTCTCTAGTTGTGTTTCTCTCTGTCAAATAAATAAAATCATTTAAAAAATTAATTAATTAATTAAAATAAAATAAAAATGTTTCCCTCTCAGTAAGGTATTCCTGCATCCAAAGATGCAAAGTCCTTTCTCTGCTTCATTTCTCCTTAGCATTATCACCATCTAATGTATTACACATCCAGTGTCTTCCCCACTAGAATTTAAGCTCCTTGGTGGGAAGGCAGGGATTTTGGTAAATTTTGCTTACTTCTGCACCCCCATTCCTAGAATGATGCCTGGTGTGAATAGGTACTCAATGAATATTTGTTGGTTATGTCAGAAGAACCAGAAATCACCCATGTGTCTATGCTAAGTATAGACTATTAAAACTAAACTTGTTCTTATAAAACTCAGAAGGCTAAAGAAGAAAAAATAAACAACGAAAAATTTAAAAAGCAAAGCTGAACTTGTAAAGGCTTTTTTAGGACTGTTATTTCCAGTATAATGGATTTAGACACTTTAAGCTATTGGGGAAACAAAATTAAATATTGGGTAAGATGTAGTAACGTTATTTAAAACACATTTGACATGTCATGACATGCTCATGACAGCATGAGCAAGAAAGCAAAGAACCGTCAGAAGCCAAGTACAAATTAGAACCCAGAATGGTAAACAGCCCACAACCTGATTTTCATACCTTGAGGCTTTTGAACAAACTAAGTCTTTGGAGTTTGAATTTTTTAAATGTCTTGGGAAGAAGGCAAAAGGAGAAAAAACCTAGGGCTAACTCAAGATGGGAAATCTAACAGCAGATGTGAGGAATGCATGAAGCTTGAATTTTCAAAGGAAATCTGTTCAAGGATAAGTTAGGACTAAGTCCCACCCTCAAGCTAAGGACAGCAAAGAAAATTGTCTGCCTTACGCCTGGGTGCAGGGTAGAGAAAAGGAACCTCCTCAGAATTTAAACTATAAGCTGTCCCACCTAGGAGCTTGCAGCTAAAACTACTTGTGTGGTCTGAAAAATCTTCCAGTCTGAGAACACAGTTGAAGTATTTCCAGGTTGCTAGTGGCCTCAGGCACCTGGGAAAAGCAAATGCTAATCCTTTCTGGAAGAAGATACCTCAAAGGGAGCCTTACCAGACAAAATTTTCCTCAGTTTCACATGGAAAAAAATAAATAAATAAATAAATAATAAAAATAAGTAAATGACAAAATATATAAGAAATCAATTTACCATAAACACAAACCAGAGAGTCTATAAAGTGTGTGTAAGGGGGGGAGGGAGTGGGTAGTAAACAGAATCAGACCTGCCAAGAATTCAGACTCTAGAATTATTAAGCAGGAAGTATAAGTATATTTACTGTGTTTAAGGAAACAAGAAAAAAGAAAATGAAAATATTATAAAAGAACACACACAACTAAAAAAGAACTAAATGAGCTTCTGCAGAAGAAAAATACTACTGTAAATACAAAATTGTCCAGACAGCATGGAAAGACAGAGAGGGAAACATGACAGACAGATTAAAACACATGGGAGCAGTGCCTGGCTGGCTCACTCAGTCCATGTAGTGTGTGACTCTTGATCTCAGAGTTTGAGATCCCATGTTTGAGTGTAGAACTTACTTAAAATTCAAATCCTTAAAACACATGGGAGGGAGAATGGGAAGGTCTTGTAGGTATCTATCTATATAACTGAGTTCCTAAGGAGAAGAGTGAGAGAATGAGAGGCAATATTTAAAAACAAAACAAACCAAAACAGAAAAACCTTACTGAGAATTTTGAGAATTTATGAAAGATTTTATTTGTCAGATTAAAAATCCCATGGTATCTCAAGCAGGGTAACCAAAAGTAAGCGTGCAAGTAGACATCAAAATTATACAAGACCAAAGACAAGAGAAGATCTTAAATAAAATTACTTTCAAAGGATTTATGATTAGACTACAACCTTTACAATAAGAAAAGCCAATGCACACTTCAATGAGCTGACAGAAAATAACTGTCAAATAGGATTATATACCCAGTGAGGAGATCTTTAGAGGTCAAGGGAATAATAGTGATAATTTAGACAAACAAAAACTACAATTAATCTAAAAGAAGGAAAGATGAGAAAAAGCATATTATACAAATAAACTATATCAGTGCTTGATAATAAACATAAATGGACTCAAAGTTCCAGCTAAAAGAAAAAGACTATCAAGCTGGAAAAATAAATGAAATCCAATATGCTGTTCACAAAGGATACATCTAAAATACAAAGATTTGTCAATGATGATAGTAAAGGGATGAGAAAGTCAAACAAAACAATATATTAATGAAAAGAACCAGATATATTGTAGCCAATCGACTTTAAAATAAAAAGCAGTACTTTTAATAAAATTATGTTTAAATTCATCAGAAATACGTAATTCTAAATTGGTAGTACTTAATAACTTAGTCTCAAAATTATTAATACAAAAACTGACAGAACTGTAGAAAGCAAGAAATGTCCATCATCAGAATGGGAGATTTTTAAATACAACTCAGTAACTGATAGATCAAGCAGGCAGAAAAATCAGCAAACAGAAGATATAAACAACAAAATGAACAAGTTGATCTAATGGTCATACATGGACCAATAGATCGAGAATACATATTCTTCATAACCCACACCTAGCACTCTTATGGCAACTGACCACACGTTATGATATAAAGCAGATTTTAACAAATAACAAAAATAGGTATCAAACAGACCATGAACACCGATCATAATACAACGAAGTCTCTAGGTATCCAAACCACTCATCTAGATTAAACTAAATCTATTTATCTAAACTAGATAGAAGATAATTTGAAAAAATTAGAAACTAAGAAACATAGTTTTAAATGATTTGTTGGTCAAAGAAGAAGTACTAATAAATACTAGAAAAGATTCAGAACCAAACGATAATGAAAATAGTATACATGAAATCTTTAAGAATACAAGTAAGCAGTACTATCAGGAACAACTATATTGCTTACAGTAAAGAACTGAATTTAATACAGTAAGCTTCCAATTTATCCAGTTACAAAAGGAGCAGGACACCTGGGTGACTCAGTTATTAGGCATCTGCCTTTGGCGCAGGTCATGATCCCAGGGTCCTGGGATTAAGCCCTACCTTGGGCTCCCTGCTTGGCAGAGAGCCTGCTTCTCCCTCTTCTCCTCCCACTGCTGGTGTTCCCTCTCTCACTGTGTCTCTCTCTGTCAAATAAATAAATAAAATCTTTATTTTTTTTTTAAAGATTTTATTTATTTGACAGACAGAAACAGAACTAGAGAGGGAACACAAGCAGGGGGAATGACAGAGGGAGAAGCAGGCTTCCCACTGAGCAGGGAGCCTGACGTGGGGCTCCATCCCAGGACTCTGAGATCATGACGTGAGCCGAAGGCAGTCGCTTAACCAACTGAGCCACCTAGGCGCCCCAATAAATAAAATCGTTAAAAACAACAATGAAAAAAGGAGCTGCAAAATAAAATAAAGAATATTAGAAAGGAAATAATAAACATAAAAGTATAAGTTATTGAAATTTAGAAGTACATATATAAAAAAACTTTTTAAACTATATAATAGAATTGAAAACCTGTCAAGAAAAATCCAGAAAAAAGAGGACACAAATAACCTTAAGAATGAAAAAAGGCACATGATTACAAATGCTACATACATTTAGAAGGCAATGAGGAGAATTAATGTCTTTACACCAATACATTTGAAAAAAAGATAACACTGTAGAAGCTCCAGGAATTTATAACTTCAAAACTGATTCATAAAGGGTACCTTGATGGCTCAGTGGATTAAAGCCTCTGCCTTCAGCTCAGGTCATGATCCCAGGGTTCTGGGATGAGCCCCACATCAGACTCTCTGCTCAGCAGGGAGCCTGCTTCCTCCTCTCTCTCTGCCTACTTGTGCTCTCTCTCTCTGTCAAATAAATAAAATCTTAAAAAAAAAAAAAAAAAAGCTGATTCAAAAAGAAAGTTAAACCTGACTTTTCCAGTAATCATCAAATACAGTGAATCAATCCTTAACCTCTCATAAGGAAATGTCAGGTCAGGTGGTTTTACTGAAAAGTTCTATCAAACTTTATTTTTTATTTTTCTATTTTAAAAAAATTTTTTGTTTTTTAGTTTTTGTTATGTTATATTAGTCATCATACAGTTCATCATTAGTTTTTGATGAATTGTTCCATGATTCATTGTTTGCATATAACACCCTGTGCTCCATGCAATACATGCCCTCCTTAATACCCCTCACTGAGCTCACCCATTTCCCTACCCCAAAACCCTTAGTTTGATTGCTGGAGCCCAGAGTCTCTCATTGTTTGTCTCCCCCTCTTATTTGCCCCCCTTCATTTTCCCCTTCCTTCTCCTAATGTCCTCCATGGTATTCCTTATGTTCCATAAATAAGTGAAACCATATGATAATTCTTTCCCTGTTTGACTTATTTCAACCTTTAAAGAAAAAAAAAATTCAATCTTTCAAAGTATAAAAAAGAGACCACTCCTCAACTCATGTTATGAGGTTAGCATTTCCTGACATCAAAACCTGACCATGTATATATGATTAATACTTATATTCTCCAAAATGAGAATGACAGGTCAACCTCAATCATGGACATAGACACAAGAATCCCAAATAAATTATTATCGAAGAGAATTCAAAGATTGAGGAAAAGGAGAATTACATCATGACTAAACTGGATTTATCTAATGAATGCAAAGTTGGTTTAACACAGTATTTCTCAATTTTTTTTTCATTACAGCCCAGCTGACACATTTTTTCCCCCAATCATCCCCTCCCTTGAAGTCCCCCCTCCCCAGGAGAATATTACGACCAGGAAATTGATATTAATACAATCTACCAATCTCACTCATATTTCCCAGTTTTACATGCACTTAGGTATGTATTTAGTTCTATGTCATGTTATCAGTGTGTAGGTTGTGTGTCTACCATCACAATCAGGATGCAGAACAGGAATCACCACAAGGAATGCTGACCTTTTAAAAAATATTTTATTTATTTATTTGAGAGACAGAGAGTGAGTGAGAGAGAGCATGAGAGGGGAGAAGGTCAGAGAAGCAGACTCCCCGGGCACCTGGGAGTCCAATGCAGGACTCGATCCCAGGACTCCAGCATCATGACCAGAGCTGAAGGCAGTGGCTTAAACAACTGAGCCACCCAGGTGCCCTGGAATGCTGACCTTTTATATTCATTTCTACCTCTTCCCTTCATGCCCTGTCCCTAACCTAGGGCAACCACTAATTTGTTTTTCATTTATATAATTTTGTCGTTTCAAGAATGCTATATAAATAGAATCATGCAGTATGTGATCTTTTAGGATTGGCTGTTTATTCATCATAATGCCTCTTAGACTCATTCAAGGTGTTGAATGTATCAATACTTCATTCCTTCTGATTGCTGAGTAGTGTTCCACAGTATGGGTAAACCACAGTTAATTTAACCATTTACCAGTCATAGAACATCTGCGCTGTTATTGGTTCTTCACTATTATGGATAAAGGTGCTTTGAATATTCATGTATAGTTTCTGTATAGATTTTTATATGAACCTAGGTTTCCATTTCTCTGGGATAAATTCCCGAGAGTACAACTGCTAGGTCATATAATGAATCATTCATTTATTGCTGATGAGAATGTAAACCATAATAATGATTTTGGAAAAGAGTTGGACAGTTTTTTATAAAACTAAACATGCAATTAACTCCTATGCATCCTCACTAGCATTAGTATTACCACTATTTTTATTTTAAGTCATCTAATATGTGTTTGATAGCTTTTTATTTGCATTTCCCTATTGATGATATCGAACATATTTCCAGGTGCTTATTTGCCATCTGTATATCCTTTTCAGTGAAACATGTGTTTATGTCTGTTGCCCAATTTCAATTAGAATGCTTGTTTTTTTTCACTGTTGAGTTTTGAGGCTTCTTTATATATTCTAGACACTAGTCCTTTGTTGGATATGTGGTTTGCAAATATCTTCTTCAAGTGTATAGCTTCTTTCTTTATCCTCTTAACAGGGTCTTTCATAAAGCAAAAGTTTTAATTTTGATGAGGTCCAGTTTATCAATCCCCTTTTAAATTTTAGTAAGCAGAGATATTATATATCTATCATGTACTGTATATGTAACCATGTTATATACATCAAAAGAATAAAATTTCTTTGCCCCCTCCAAATTATTTTTAGCCCCATTAGAGGTAATATCAATCACCCTGTTGATGTGTGGGTTAACATAATAAATCAATTAACATAATTCACCATAATACATTAAAAGAATAAAAAACCATACTGTCATAATACATATATAGAAAGCACTTCTCCTACATTGTTGGTAGGAATACAAGCTGGTGCAGCCACTCAAAAAGTTGAAAATAGAGCTACCCTATGACCTGGCAATTGCACTACTGGGTATTTACCCTAAAGATACAAATGTAGTGATCCAAAGGGACACGTGCACCCAAAAGTTTGTAGCAGCAATGTCCACAATAGCCAAACTATATAGAGAGCCTAGATGTCTATCAACAGATGAATGGATAAAGAAGATGTGGTGTATGTGTGTGTGTACATATACATATATATGTGTGTGTGTGTACATATACATATATATGTACACACAAATATGGAATATTATGTAGTCATCAAAATGAGATCTTGCCATTTGCAACAACATGGATGGAACTAGAGGGTATTATGCTAAACAAAATAAGTCAATCAGAGAAAGACAAATATCATATGATCTCACTGATATAAGGAATTTGAAAAACAAGACAGAGGATCATAGGAGAAGGGATGGAAAAATGAAACAAGATGAAACCAGAGAAGGAGACAAACCATAAGAGACTCTTAATCTCAGGAAATGAACTAGGGTTGCTAGAGTGGAGGAGGGTGGGAGGGATGGGTGATGGACCCGGGGGAGGCTATGTGCTATGGTGAGCACTGTGAATTGTGTAAGACTGATGAATCACAGAATTTTTACCCCCAAAACAAATAGTACATTATAGTTAATAAAAAATAAATAAAAATTAAAAAATAACTAGGGTTTAAGAAAGTTAATGTTGTAAAGATAATTCTCCCCAAATTGGTTTATAGATTTACTGCATTCTCAAAATCTTTGCATATTTTCCCCATATTATAAACAGAATCACACTATTTAGATATGAACAAAGTAGAATTTTAATAACATATATTAAAAATGAACAAAATAATAGAAATAGTAAAATACAATAAAGAAAAAAAAAAGAAATTAGACTCCTACTTCACACCAAATGGAAAAATCAATTCTAGGTGGATTGACTATTAAAGCATAAAAGGCTCCACAAGAAATATTTTAGGGGCGCCTGGCTGGCACAGCTGGTTGAGGCCCAACTCTTGGTTTCGGCTCAGGTCATGATCTCAGGGTCATAAAAACCAAGCCCTATGTCGGCTCCAAGCTCAGCACGGAGTCTCCTTGAGACTCTAATCTCCTTTTGCCCCCTCCCCCATGCTCATGTGTGTTCTCTTTTTTTTTTTTTTTTTAAGATTTTATTTATTTATTTGACAGAGAGAAACACAGCCAGAGGGGGAACACAAGCAGGGGGAGTGAGAGAGGGAGAAGCAGGCTTCCTGTCGAGCAGGGAGCCCAATGTGGGGCTCAATCCCGGGTCTCCAGGATCATGACCTGAGCCCAAGGCAGTCGCTTAACCAATTGAGCCACCAAGGTGCCCCTCATGTGTGTTCTCTTGTCTCTCAAAAAAATACATAAATCTTTTTTTTTAGGGACAGAGACAGAGAGAGCACAAGAAGGGGGAGAAGCAGGCAGAGGGAGAGGGAAAAGCAGACTCCTCGCTGAGCTGAGAGCGGGACAGATGTGGGTTTCAAACCCATGACTGAAATCATGACCTGAGCTGAAGGAAGATGCTTAACACAGGCAGATATCTGAGTCAGCCAGGTGCCCCTAAATATATAAACCTTAAAAAAAAAAGGAAAAAAAAGACTTATTTTATAAAACATATATCTAAATATGCTCATGACATCACAGAAAAGATTTCCCTTACGGAGGCACAGAAAACACTAGGCATAAAAACAAATAAATTTCATATCTTTAAACTTAAAAACTTCTTTTTATGAAAGGAACCATAAAGACAGTGAAGACCATCCACTTTATCCTACATCCATGTGTAAGAGATACCGCCATATATCAAATCCACAAGGAACTCCTAGAAATCAGCAAGAAAAAGGGAGATATCCCAAGAAGAAGATACTTGAATAGGCCTTTTATGAAAGAAAGAAAAAAAAAATCCAAACTGTAGGGGAAAAAAAGCTCAATCTCATCAACAGTCTAGAAAATGCAAATTAAAACCACATGAGACACCATTACTCTTCCCCTTCCCTTTCTCCATGCCTCTTCATGACTGAAACAGAAAAATATAAAGAAAAGAAGGAAAAAAAGAAAAATATGACAATCTCAAGTGTAGACAAAAAGTTGGTTACATAGCATCTTTTATACATGGCTGAAGGAGTACACTAGAACCGCCTGAGAAACCGGCTTGTGTTATATGATAAATTTGAGGATAGACTCAGTCTACAGCTCAGCAGGCCCCCTCTCATTTTTTTAAATATTTTTTTTAAAGATTTTATTTATTTATTTGACAGAGAGTGATCACAAGCAGGCAGAGAGGCAGGCAGAGAAAGAGGGGGAAGCAGGGTCCCTACTGAGCAGAGAGCCCAATGTGGGACTCGATCCCAGGACCCTGAGATCATGATCTGAGCCGAAGGCAGAGGCTTAACCCTCTGAGGCACCCAGGCACCCCTACCCCTCTGACTCTTACGCGAGAGACAATTTACACTTAATCACCAGGCTGTGTGTTTAGAATGCTCACAGCAAAGCAAAACAAAAAAACAAACAACCTCATAAAAACACATTTTTTTTTTTAAAGATTTTATTTATTTGACAGAGAGAAACAGAGCCAGAGAGGGAACGCAAGCAGGGGGAGTGAGAGAGGGAGAAGCAGGCGAGCAGGAAGCCCGATATGGGACTCGATCCCGGGTCTCCGGGATCATGACCTGAGCCGAAGGCAGTCGCTTAACCAACTGAGTCATCCAGGTGCTCCAAAAACACATTCTTAAATGCCAAAAAGTAGAAACAACAAGACAAATATCCAACAGTAATACAATGGATAACTGATTCTTGCTCTATTAGTATGATAGAATACACACCAATAAAAACTAAAGGAGAAATGTCATAAATAATGTCATGTTAAAGAAGCAAGCTACAAAATGATACATTCAGTTTTATTCCATTTATGTAAAGTTCAAGAAGAAGTGAAATTAAATTTTATCATTCTTAACGCATGTGTAGGCAGGGAAGCTGTTAAGAAAAATAATATAGTTTATATCACAAACCCCAAGAAGGTGGTGATACAGGAGAGAGGAATGGGATGTCTAATATGATCAGTAGAGAAACATGGGGGCTTTTGGGTGATGACAATATTCTATTTAGTAAACTGGGTGATGGGGTTATACCGTTGTTTTTTATAATTTAATATACACTTTAAATATGTTCCTTTATATTTATTCAATAGTTAATAAAGCTTATTAAAACCACATATCAAAAGACTCTAATACTGAGAAAGCAAGCTATTTTAATTATTTGTATTTTCACACTGGTGTTTTACATTTGTTAGATAAAACTTTAGTAATTTCCCTGAAAGAGAAACTAGAAATAATGCAGTGGGGAGAGGCAAAGTCCCTACATCTCAAAAACACTATTCTCATTTGGTCTAATACTCTTTATTTACCTATCAGCTTAGAAATCTTAGATGAGGGATGCCTGGGTGGCTCAGTCGGTTAAGCATCTGTCTTTGGCTTAGGTCATGATCCCCGGGTCCTGGGATGGAGCCCTGCATGGGGTTCCTTGCTCAGCGGGGAGCCTGCCTCTTCCTCTGCCTGCTGCTGCCCCTACTTGTGTGCTCTAACAAATAAATAAAAATTTTAAAAGATCTTGGAAAGGAAGGTATCTTAGATGAATCACTTTATTTAGGTTCTGAAGTGAACGTCCTCAGGCCATAAGATGAGTTGAACAGTTGAGAGTTGGAGCCAACTCTTCTTCCAGGGACCAGGCCTTTGATACCTGGGCTAGAGGACAGAGATTGCTGTCACCAGAACTCTTCCCACACCAGGGTCATCCATCCAGCAAAGAATAAAGTGAAAAAAGATAGAAATCTGTGATGCCTCCTTTCCTAAGAGCTTAGGTATAAGGACCCCATATTCAGACTGCCTGTCTTGTTCTACACCCAGTCTTGTAGTCTGAGGCAAGTTATTTAATATATCTATTCTGCTATAAAGTTCTCACCTGTAAAAATGGGGCTGAAAACTGTACCCACTTCCCAGGGGAATCAGGTAAACACTGGCAAAGCACCTGGAAAAGTGCACAAAGGAGACACTGAGAAAAGGTCAAGTGCGTTAGTACCTTCCGGACCTAAAGTTATGTCCAAATCTATTTGAAATCTTCAACCTTACCTATCTGAAACTAAGCTCCTGTTTGCCTCTCTACACCAGCTCCTTCATTCTTCTAGGTGCTTAGAACAAAGCCATTGAGCCACCCTTGATTATTCTCACTTTTGGTCCATCACAACTTCTGCTAGTCCTCCTTTCAAAATACACCTGGAATTCAATCACTTCCTACCATCTCTAAGCTCCCACCCAGACACTGCTGTGTGACCCAAACTAATGTCACCCCAGGCAAATCTGCATGACAACATGAAGCCTTCTTGAGCACAGCCCCATCCCCTAACATCCTTTCTGGTCAAGCATTCCCCCACCCCGGGTGGTCTACCTGCACTACTTCCCAGCCTCTAGGGCTACAAAACCGGTCTGATAGGAGGTGGGGTCACAGAGATCTACTCAGCTTGCACCTGCCCAAGACAAGCAAGTTTCTAAGTCCCTTTAATAAACCATATCTTGTCGAGGTGTACCTATTAGCCTTTCCCTCTGGCCTTAGGGGCTCCTGCGGCATTTGGAGGTCAGTTTTGCATATCACTCTTCCGTGGAACAACCATACTTTCTGGATGGTAACAGGCACCTCCCTCCTCACCCTGCTTCCCCAAATGTCCTCCTCCTCTTAGTCTGTTCTCAACAGAGCAGCCACACGGCTTTCTCAGAATTATCCACTCAAATCAAAGTCAGACGTTGCCACGTCACTGCTCAAAAACCTTCAACGGCTTCCCATCTTATTCACAGCGAAAGCCAAATTCCTCCCTCTACCCTTGAAGTACCCTGTAGTCTGAGTCCTCATGAGCTCTCTGCCTCATCCCCTTCTCTTCTTCCCGTCACACTCCACCGACGTCAAACACCGACACCACACCCTCTCAGAGGCTTATCATTTGCAGTTCCTCTCACCTGGACAGCTCCTTCCCTAATTTCCGCAAGCCTCACTCCTTGCTTCCCCCATGTCTTCACCCAAAAATTACTGCTCAGGGACTCACTCCCTGATCTTATGTAAAACTTCACATCCTCCCTCACTCCATTCTTTTACTTTCCCTCACGTTTTTCTCCTTCCTGCTAACCACACTAACACACTTACACTGTATCTATATCTTTATTGTGTTTCTGGTATGGCTTCTCCAACAGAAAGTACACTCCATGGGGTCAGAATACTCCACTATATCCCCAGTGTCCTGAACAGTGACTGGCACATAGTGAGAATTCAAAACATGGTTGATTGGAATAATAAACTGACAAGCTGGCAGCTAAAACAATTGATACAGCAAATACAATATTTTCTTTTTATCCTTTGGGATCCTAGACTAAAATTTAAATACTTATATACATTTTGATGCCATATCCTGTATTTATACTTTGATGCCTACTAACTAGGGTTATATGATTTCTCTTGTGGTATAAACAAGCCCACCCATTAATATAAAATAGATCTAATTTCATTCTTCATTTGTGACTCCCTTGCTAGCTCAGAGCTGGCAAAACCAAGCAGCTGTCCCAGGACTGGTTCAGAGGAGCTCTTGCTTACCCCAGAAGGTTTCACTGGTTACAGACTGCCCAACTGTTAGACAATCTCTGTGTGGAGAGAACAGGGACTATAGCCAGTTTTCTCATCATTGCATTCCCAGCACCTAAATATTTCTTGCATGAATGAACTAGTTAATTAATGCACGCCTGGCCATTTGTTTTGTTTTGTGTCCCACACTGAGGGTGAGAGAGGCCACAAGGAGCCCCTGGATAAGCTAGAATATTCTGCAAGTGGAGAATATTGGAGTTTTTGTAAAATACTTTAAAGTCCCTTTTAGATAACCAGAAGAAGTCATTTTCAAGAGATCCTCTCTCCTGCCCAAATGGCATGATGGTAGCTTCAAATATGGCAAAAATATAATGGACAGTTGTAATTGTGCCTCTAAGACAGCTCCAGGGGGGAAATGTGTGTTTGCATATGTATCATAATTATGTTATATTATATATATATGATATATTATATATACATGTGTATATAAGGATATGTCATGCACATACACTATGTGTGTATTCATATGTATGTGTATCTGTGGGCTTTGTATATGCACCTGTGTGTGTGCATTGTATGTATAATAACGGGAAATCAAAACTGATGACAGCTGATAAGTGAAGGACGTGATGGGGAAGAGGCCAGCCTAGTTTCTTTGCCAATTTTGTTTAAAATAATAATAATAATAATACACTTCACTGAGGACACCATGCCTCAAGTTCTACCTAACAGTTTGTTTGCCCCATAAATGGGAGTCAGTCATTCTACAGGATATTTCATATACATCTTCTATCTTTCATTCATTAATCCAACAAATACTAAATGAGTACCTACTAAGTTCCATGCTCCATATTCTGGGATGGAAAGTAAATGAGATAGATGACATCTCTCTCCTCTAGTGGGGAAGACAGACAATAAACAAACAAACATCACCTAATTTTATGTTTAGAAACATGGGCTGTAAAGACATTTAATGCCAGGAAAAAGCTGGGGAAATGATGCTTGAGCAGAACTCTGAGTGAAAATGTAGGGGAAGTGGAGTGCCTGGGTGGCTCAGAGAGTTACGCCTCTGCCTTCAGCTCAGGTCATGATCTCAGGGTCCTGGGATTGAGCCCCACATTGGGCTCTCTGCTCAGCAGGGAGTCTGCTTCTCCCTCTCCCTCTGCCTGCCTCTCTGCCTACCTGTGATATCTCTCTCTCTGTGTCAAATAAATAAATAAAATATTTTTTAAAAAAAGATTAAAAAAAGAAAACATAGGGGAAGAGTTCTGGGGGCCAAGGAAACAGCGAGAGCAGAAATGAGCTTGTCAGGAACAGCAGGAGAGGTAGTAGTTAGAGCAGAGTGGTGCCCAGTGGGGAGGGGCAGAGGGCACCAGGCCCCAAGGAAGAAGGGCTTTGCTAGAATCCATTCTTCAGCACTTCACTCTCTAAGATGAATTCCGGAAAGGTCATTAATTACTCCGAGAAGCAGAGAACAACTCAAGGTATTAAACGAAAATAAAACATCCTCTGTTGAAGAGGGAAATACATATGCATGCCAAATACAATGGGCCTCGGTTACATAGTCATCAAATAAAAAGTATAACAGAAATTAACTGCTGGGCTAGTGCTCTTCAGGATTGTCTCTCAGCTCCCACCCCTGCCTCCCTCTTAAATGGCTGACATCATCTCTGGTCTTCCCCCAAACAAGTGGCTCTTTCTCTGGTCCCAGATAATTAGCTTCCCCAGACACAATGGGAAGGCCTTAGCCCAGGCTTTTGGGGAAGACATTCAAAGCACAAGGGAATATTAGTGTTTTGCTTGGGCTGTAGAACAAATGTTCCGGAAATGAAATTTTTTTGTTTGCTTGTAATTTTGCATATCCTGCAGCATCTGCATAATGGGTCCAATTCAGCCTTGACTTAGCCACAGAATCGCCATGTCTGTGGAGGAAGGTCAGCGCATAACATGATGAGTGAACAGGAAGCCGCAGGCTGAAAATAGTGCCACAAGTTTTTTTCTTTTAATTTTGGGAATGAACTTTACTTTTTCAAGTCAATCTATCTGCCTGCATCTGCACACATCTTCTAAGCACACGCATACACTTGTAAAATGCATATCTATAGAATCAGCCTTTGCTCTGAGAGGATCTTTACAAAGATTTTAGGTGATATATAAACTGATTGCTACATTCTTCCTGGTACATGGTAGAATTTTAAAACAGAAGAAACAAAATACTAAATTAGGAAAACTTTCTGCCACCAGGGAAACTCAGAAACACTACTGCTAAGGGACCCAATGTTAATAAAATACTATCTGGGGTTAGATTCATTTTGAGAAATATTTCTTTAGAGAACAATGTGAAGATTCGATTTTGATTTGAACAGATTTACCAGAAATTTGGTGGGCTTTTTTTTTTCTTGCTTATTTTAACACTTTGGACCTGCTGCGTTCTTCTGCTCTTCTAAGGTTTAGTAGAATATCTATGCATTGATATTTGCGGTTCAGCAAATAAGTTTTCAGTTAAGTTTCTTGACATTTTTCAGTGGGTAACCCAGTTCAATCACATGGCATTTTCGACTAAGATGTAAACAGTATTCTTGTGGCTACTTTAAGTCTTAAGTATTTGGCAATTAAGGTTCTAATTAAAATGTTTATTTTAAAGAGAATACTTATCAACATGGCCTGAGCCAAAGTGTTCTTGTTAAGTCAAAGAGATCTGAATTCCACTTTTGGCCTCCATCAAATTTCAGAGGTTTTTGTTGTTGTTGTTGTTTTTTAAGATTTTATTTATTTATTTGACAGAGAGAGAGATCACAAGTAGGCAGAGAGGCAGGCAGAGAGAGAGGAGGAAGCAGGCTCCCTGCTGAGCAGAGAGCCCGATGTGGGCCTTGATCCCAGGACCCTGAGATCATGACCTGAGCCGAAGGCAGAGGCTCAACCCACTGAGCCACCCAGGCGCCCAAATTTCAGAGGTTTTAATGGAGGAATCCTCATGCCCAAAGAATTGATGGCAACAATCTGTCTTATACAGGTGGTTACCAAAAGGCTTTGTCACTCAACTGACTGATTTTATTTGTATTTTTCTGAGAGAGATGATGTGTCTCCTTTTTCCCAGACCAACTATGATGGCGCTTGTCCACCTGATGGACTTAAAGCATTTCTGGAGTTGTCTTCCCCACCAGCTGCTACTCTGTGTTGTCCAATCTACCTTGGTAGATCCTTCAGCGCAAGATGAAATCAGTAGCCAGGTCACCAAGGTGGAGAGTAGCAACTCCCTAGCTTCTTTAAGTTCCCCAGTGCAGCTTCCAACCATTATATGCCACAAAAATAAGAGATTTACCACTAGTAACAGTCTCTTTGTCCCTTACTCCACTGTGCCTTCAGCCTCCTTGCATTTTAATTTGGGCAAGTAGTACAATCCCATTCCAGGCTGAAATCCAACACTCCCTTGGTTTTATGCGTAGGTGGCACAGCTTAAAAGATGAATTCTTTTGCTTTTTCGCTCTTCATCTGCCAGAAAAACTGTGAATAGTGCAGGAATGGGAACTAAGGGGATGGATGGGAAAGGAGTATGCCATGTAACATTTTTCTACCTAATGACTCCACGTGTGCACGCATGTGCTATCTTTCCTGACTTCTTGCCAGTCTGGATGTGAGGGTAAAGACCAGCTGGTTTAGTAAGGCTCCACTGCCCGCTTCCCAAAATCCAGACAAGGAATAGCACTAATCCATTCCATTCATCTTCCTTCTTTCAAGGTCATGATCACCTCATAAAAAAAATATTCACAGGGCGCCTGGGTGGCTCAGTGGGTTAAAGCCTCTGCCTTCGGCTCAGGTCATGATCTCAGGGTCCTGGGATCAAGGCCCACATCGGGCTCTCTGCTCAGCAGGGAGCCTGCTTCCTCCTCTCTCTCTGCCTGCCTCTCTGCCTGCCTGTGATCTCTCTCTCTGTCAAATAAATAAATAAATCTTAAAAAAAAATTTCACAAATAGGCTGCATGGGACAGGGCCGAAGAGGTTCAAAAGGGATCTCCTCAAAATGTGTCACTTTGGCATGTGGGCTATTTTGAGCTGAAGGCAACTGAGACCCTGTGAGCTGGAGAGAAAAATCTTGCCCCTCCTTTAACTACCTAGGAGAACCTAACTCCAGTCTCTTTCCCAGACCACGGGTTATTACCAGAGATAAATTTATCTGAGTGACCCATATGCATGGCAGGACAAACATCTAATTCTCAAACACCTGTTCTTCTTCGTAAGATCTGTGAATCAGCCTCCTCCCCTTTGAAGCCTCAGGCCCCTCCCATTCCTTAGGCATATATACCTCATTTTACCTGCCTGTGAACCTCTTGTGTATGTGGGATTCCCATAGTATAAAATCATATTTTATTTTTTCCTGTGAATCTGTCTCATGTCCATTTAAGTCTTAGACCAGCCAGAAAAAATTTTGAAAGATAGAAGAGACTCTCCTTTCCCCAAGTCCAAAATGCGTATTTTTCCCCTTTCTCCTGATACAGAGGTGTCTGACCAGAAAGTGCTAGGCATGTAATGGAAGCAAACAAGACATGGGAATAAAATGGGAAGAAGCAAAGAAACTGCAAGTACATTAGAGGGATGAGAATTGGTTTGCTCTGGTAATACCGATGTGAGGGGAAAGATATCTGAAGCCATAAACAGTTTCCACAGATTTTCCTTATTTCTGGCTGAACTTCACCACCTACATGCATTGAGATGCACCGTCACATTCCACAGTTCAACGACAGGTTCCCAATTTCTGCATGTTTTAACACAGCACATCAAGTATCTCTCTTGCCCCAATTCTATTTCATTCATGAGCTGTCCATACTAAAAACAGTTTACTTGAGGGGCGCCTGGGTGGCTCAGCTGATTAAGCAACTGCCTTCGGCTCAGGTCATGATCCCGGAGACCGGGGATCGAGCCCCGCATCAGGCTCCCGGCTCGCCGGGAAGCCTGCTTCTCCCTCTCTCACTCTCCCTGCTTATGCTCCCTCTCTGGCTGTGTTTCTCTCTATCAAATAAATAAATAAAATCTTAAAAAAAAAAAAAGGTTTACTTGATATACACAGGGTGAAGCTATAGTCAAAAATAGGCCCAGGGTCTCCTTGCTGGAAATTAATACACTAAGAGAAGCATTTTGTTAGAATGGGTAAATGAGAAATTGATGGAAAAATCATTTCTACATTGCCAAATTAGACTAAAAAGAACCAGCTGGCCATCACTTCGTAGAAGTTGGCCGTTCAGCTAACACATCATTTTCTCCAAGTAGGCACCACTGATCCCCGGCAAAACTGAACAAGAGCTCTGGGGAAGACCCACAATCAAATGATAAATAACGAGGGACAATGCTTTAAATTCAAACTTTGATCCTTCCCAGGAAGAGAAGATAGATGAGCCTGGCTATAAAATGAATCTTTTAGGCAACCAATTCTCCCCACAGCCACTTCTTCCTTTGCTTCCTCAAAGTACCTTCAAATTTTCAGCTACCATGAAAGGGAAAAAAAATTTTTTTGAAGACGTGCAGTAACCGAAAGACGGTCACCTGGAGGCAGACCATGGAAGCACAGGTTGGGTGTGGATTCCTAGTAGAGGATCCAGGAGGAAGCACAACAGACTTCTTTTAAATTCTGGGCACTATGTTGCCCAGTTTTGTATTTGAATATCTGCACCTAAGACAAACACGGAGAAGAGGTGCTTAATAAATATTCGGTGACTCAATGAATAAATTTAAAAAGGCTATAAACTTTGGAAATAAAACATACTGGCTAACACATCTGCTTAATCAATGGCCTGCACTATTACAGATGTTCCCCTAGCCCAAATCGACTTATTTTTAGTCTAATGCAAATGGTTCCATTTTAGGATTTTGGAGATTTGATACATTAGTTTACTGGGGCTGCTGTAACCAATTAACACAAACTTCATGGCTTAAAACAACAGAACTTTGTTCCCTCCCAGTTCTGGAAGCCAGAAGTCTGAAGTCAGAATCACTAGGCTGAAATCAAGATTTCTGCCTGGCAACACGCCCTCCAGAGACTCTGGGGGAGAACGGACCCCCCCCCCCCCCCAGGCTTCTGTGGGCTGCCAGCACTCCTCGGCTGTGGACTCATCACTCCAGTCTTCAAGGCCACATTTTCAAATCCCTCTCTGGTCTGTCTCTGCGTTGCCTTGTGTGGGCAGATCTCCTTCTGTTTCCCTTTTATAAGAATATAGGTGATTGTACTTAAGAACCCTCACTTCAGATAATCCAGGAACATCAATCTAAAAATCCGTAACTTGGGACACCTGGGTGGCTCAGTCAGGTAAGCATCTGCCTTCGGCTGACCCCAAGGTCCTGGGATGGAGTCCAGCATTAGCCTCCTTGCTCAGCAGGGAGCCTGCTTCTCCCTCTTCTTGTTGTTCCCCATGCTTGTGCGCGCTCGCTCTCTCTCTGACAAATGAATAAAATCTTTTAAAAATAAAAATTAAAAAGTACAGAAATAAAAATAAAAATCCTTAGTCACATCTGCAAAAATCCTACCTTCAAATAAGATAATATTTACAGGTTCCAAGGAGTGGGACCTGGTATCTTTAGGGCTGGTATTTCGCCTATCACACCAGGAAAACGGTATTACCAAAAGAATAGAGCGGGCAGCAGTGACTACAAGAAGCCTCAGACTGTCTCTATCACTGTGAGGATACTTTGCTGCACACATCTGTGTTATTTTGGTGTAATGCCTGCAGTTACATATATGATATTGTCGACAATGCACAGTGCCCCAATCTTTGGGATTTAAATTAAAATCTAAGCTGCCCAATAGCCATCAGAATGGAACTACCTTGGGGGATGTCTGCATTATCCATGTTGACAGGATTAAAGCCTCCTTTCTCCTATCACATGGTCTTAGCTCTATCAACCACTCTTCCCTGTTGTCAATCCCAATCCGTATGAGGAAACCCAGGAAGGAATTAGCCTACATGGGTGGGGCTGGTTTGGGGAATAGGGAAATTAATGGGTCAGGCTGGGTATTGCCAAGAGAGGTGGAATTGGAGCCTTGGATTTATTACCATTTCCTTTACCACTCTGACGTTCTGAGCATGGTTCTTGGATCCCTGAAACACTACCTAAGGTGGGGCTGACCCTACACATGGTTTATACCAGCTTCTTGTCCACACATCAAGCCTCATATCTGCTGGAAAACCAGCCTACAGGTTCCTCCTGAAGCAGACAGCTCCACCTCTAAAAGGATAAGTTAAACTCATATATGGAAACATACAGAATTATTGTTTGAGCAGTTTTCAAGCTACGATAAATGTTTTCAACACATCTGAAACTGTCATTTCTTGATTTGTTCTCTAGTAATATCAATACATTCCATAACCTTATTATAATGCAGAGTTGGGACCAGGGTAAGGCAAGTGAGGCACAGTCCCTCTGGGTGCAAAATTTAGGGAACCAAAAATCTCAGGATTTTTTTAAGTACAATATTTTACTATATATAGATTTTTTTTCTTCTTTTTTCTTTTTCTTTTTTTTTTTTTTTTTTTTTTTTTTTTTTTTTTTTTTTTTTTTTTAAGTAAGCTCTAGGCTCTACCTGGGGTTTGAACTCATGACCCCGAGATCAGGAGTTGCTCCACTGACCAAGCTTGCCAGGCTCCCTTTAAATACAGTATTTAAAAAAATATCAAATGAGTGAACTATGGCTCACAGACCAACCACCTATTTTTGCAAGTAAACTTTTATTGGAACTAGGACCAGGATTAGGGTAAGGCCAGTGCTGCAATCACACAAGTATTGGCTGAATCTTGTTTTTAAAATATTGATAGTTTGCTCATCAAGGAGTTTGGGGGTTTTCTGCATTGTTTTCATTTTTAAAAAATAATTTTAGGGGGCGCCTGGGTGGCTCAGTTGGTTAAGCAACTGCTTTCAGCTCAGGTCATGATCCTGGAAACCCAGGATCGAGTCCCAAATCGGGATTCCTGCTCGGCGGGAAGCCTGCTTCTCCCTCTCTCAGTCCCTCTGCTTGTGTTCCCTCTCTAGCTCTGTTTCTCTCTGTCAAATAAATAAATAAAATCTTTTAAAAAATAAAATAAAATAAAATAAAATAAAATAAAATAAAATAAAATAAAATAAAATAAAAAAATAAATAATTTTAAAATTACTTTTATTTTCTAAATGAATTCTTTTCCGTTAAAAAAATTTTAGGGGCACTGGGGTAGTTCAGCCAGTTAAGCATTTAACTCTTGATTTTGGCTCAGGCCATCATCTCAGGGTCATGAGATCAAGCCGCATCCAGCCCTGCGCTCAGCACAGGATCTGCTTGTCCCTATCCCTCCAACCCGATCACTTTCGCGCTCTCTCTCTCAAATAAATAAATCTTTAAAAAACATTTTTTAAACCCATTTTCCCC
The DNA here is from genome assembly GCA_004023965.1 of Spilogale gracilis. Lineage (NCBI taxonomy): Eukaryota > Metazoa > Chordata > Mammalia > Carnivora > Mephitidae > Spilogale > Spilogale gracilis. The sequence continues at coordinate 20,529 of PITA01009517.1, read as the reverse complement.
CCAAGACAACCATTATACTTTAGTATGGCACAAAAGTGCTTTATGACAATTTGTCACAGAGAATATTAAAAAGATGTGCGTGGGAATCAAGAGTTAATAAAATTAATAACTTTTACTACTATACCAAGGATATTATGTGAAATTGACTCCTTTTTTAGTATGAGTACATGGTAGCCAGAAGTTTTACTCACCCTTACTCCTGTACCATCAATGCAAATTCTAATGGAGGGAAAAAGCAATCTTAGAATTATCACGAAATTAATTTTGATCCTACAGCTTCTTAAGAGACTTTTTGGGCAATCCCAGGGGTATACAGACTGCACTTTCAAGAACTACCGCATTAAAAGAAAAGGTTTTAACAGTATGTCAAAAGCACCATCAATGATGAGCTAAGATCCTCAGTCAGATGCAGGCAACAAAATTATGACTACCCCCAGAATTAGTTTTGCAAAACTAAGTGGTAAAGAGCTGAAGCAAAGTGACCATCTATGTAACCATCCTGCGTGTAGTTCTGAGTCATTAAGAAGTCTTTGAAGCTAATGGTAAGGTATGGGGGCACCTGGGTGGCTCAGTTGGTTAAGTGACTGCCTTTGGTTCAGGTCATGATCCCCGAGACCCGGGATCGAGTCCTACATCAGGCTCCCTGCTCAGCGGGAAGCCTGCTTCTCCCTCTCTCAGTCCCCCTGCTTGTGTTCCCTCTCTGGCTGTGTTTCTCTCTGTCAAATAAATAAAAATCTTCAAAAAAAAAAATGGTAAGGTATGAACAAGATGTGAACAAATCTGAATGCTATAAATATATGGCATTTAATGAACTGAAAGCATGGCCATTTGGGGGTGAGTAGAGAAACACCACTGCATCTATCCCTCATTTCCCCTACCTACTGAGAATCGGGGAGTAAAGGAAACCATAAGAGGAACAGCAGGAAGACGGAGGCACTTAGACCATGGTACACCCTAGATATTCCGGCACCCAGAGGCTAGCCTGGCAGTCTGTGAAGCTCACCCTTGTCGCTTTCCAGTATACAGCCTTGGGCAAATTCCCAAACCAGTATCTGTCTCAGTCTCATGTCCAATATAAATACAATATTAATGCTTTCCTCATAGGACTGGAAGAGGTATATGAGATGATGTAGTCACAGCACTCAGCATGCTGCCTGGGAGAGTATTCGGTAACTACATCTTCTGAAAAAGAAGAAACTTCTATACTGATTCACTCCCCGGGGTTGGGTAATTCCTCCCCACATGCACCAGTGCCTCATCAGCCCACTGTTCCGCCAAGTGTTGAAGGTGCAGTAAAGGTTACTTCCTCCCTTCAGACAGACTGGGAAGCTTGTCTGAACCTGTCATTTCATCCATGCTGCTCTGAGTGTCATAGCTCTCTCACCAACAATTCACTAACAAATCTGATGTTTAAATATGAACAAGTAGAAGGGCACCTGGGTGGCTCAACAACAAAAAATACCTATCAACCTTACTTTTCCCTAGTAGGTCTCTGTGGGAGACAAACTAATGCCCCCCAAAAGATGTCCATGTCCTAATCCCCAGAACCTGGAAATGTGTCCCCTTACATGGCAAAAGGGGTTTTGCAGATATGATGAAGCTAAGGACCCTGGGACAGGGTGATTATCCTCGATTGTCTTGGTGGGCCCAGTGTAATCACGGGGTCCCTAAAAGTGGAAAGGTGGGCAGAAATTAGAGGAAGATGAGATTCCAGAAGAAAGGCACAGAGAGATGCAGTATTCCTGCCTTTGGAGGCAGAAGGGGCCACGTGCCATGGAATGTGGGCAGCATCCAAAAGTTAGAAAGGGCAAGGAAAGAGATTCTTTGCTAGAGCCTCCTGGAAGGACTGCAGCCTTGCCAACACTTTGAATCAGCCCAGTGACACCACATCCAACACTTGGACTTCTGAACTACAGAACTGTAAGAAAATAAAGTTATGTTGTTTAAACCACTAAGTTTGTGGTAATTCGTTACAAAGCAAATAGAGCTAAGACAGTCTCTCCGGATAAAGGCTATCCGGTCAGTGTTGGCATGCTTTGGTGCACAATAAATTAAGCAGCCAGCTCACCAGCATGGGGACTAACAACTCCTCTGGCTTCAGGAAGCTCCCCCGTGCAGCTTCTAGCTACTGAAATGCCACAAAATAAGAGAATTACCATTAATGACAGTCCCGACCCCTGAAGATTTAGATCTAACAGGTCTGGAACACAAGAACATCTGTGTTTAACTAGTGACTGTATTAGAAATTGATAGTGGCCCATGCTCTGAGAGACATGCATTTCTGCCTGCAAGGAGCTTATAATTTAGGTGCTGAATAAACATAATTCCAACACCTAATAGATAAATAAATATGCATACTTCCAAAGACAGGTCAGCAGCCAGGGACAAGCACAGAAGGCTAGAAGTGGCCCGGAGCCCATAAAACCTTCCATAGGCTTTGATGACAAAGCCCAGTTGCAGAAGTAAGCCAGACAAGCCCTCTGCCAGCTGTCCCATATGGCTGGTGCTGGAGGGCTCCAGTGAAGTAGATTCCCGGCAGTTCTTACCCAGCTCTCACCGCAAAGCACCCCTGGTGAGCACGAACCGAAGCCCAAATCCTTCTCAGCCTCCCAACCTGTCTCACCTGCTTCCTTCTGAGGTGGTGATGTGCTGGCCCAGGGCGTGTCGTCTTCAAATTGAACCCAGTTGCTGATGGCCGAGGCCAGGTCAGGTGGGGACTGCTCGGGGCTCCCAGGAGGGGAGGTCGCGTCAGAGATGAGGCCCAGCTTTTCAGAGGCGTCATCCTGCTCCGAGTGGGAGAGCTCCTGAGAACCTCCATCCGCCACGTGGTTCTCCCCGGAGGAGCTCTCAGACTGGTCTGAGTAAGACGACAGCGCTGGGAGGGGCTCTTCGGTGCCCTCTAAAATACACACCAGACACCACCATCAATCATTTGAGAAAGGCCACCCTCAAAACTGTCTCATGGAGAAAAATCCCAAGGATAGGAAAGGGGTGATCACAAGATTCACCATTCCAGAGGGTGCAGGTGAAGAAAGAGCCGCACCCACCTGCCTCTATGCTAAAGGTGTGTTTTCCTGATAATGTGCATGAAGGATAATCCCAGCATGCCCACAGTCAGTATCCAGGCAGGCTGAGAAGGGAAATCTTATTCACAATTCTTATCCTAGCATCTATTCCAGTGCCTACGGGTCACAAACAACAAAGCTTATAGAGGCCAAAAAGAAACATAACTGAGTCGAAGGAGAGAAGCAAAAGGCAACTGGGACAGATGGAGACTTTGGCTGAACAGGAAAGCTTCTGCCTGGACTCAACACATTCAAATCCACACTCCAAACTCCATGCAGTCCAAGCTACATGTGTCCGCAGACCACCAGGTGCAAGCTCTGCACCAACAATCAGCTGAATGACGAGCCTACCTTTCTAGCACTTTAGGTCCTAGAATACAGAACATCCTTCAAAAAAAATTTTTTTAAGGACTATATCCTAATCGTGGTGGTGGCTACACAAATCTAGACATGTGTTGCAATTTCTCAACTGCATACCAAAAGCAATCAATTCTACTGTATGAAAACTTTTTAAAAATCAAAGTATTAATATAAAATTTTTTCTGCTATCGTTAGCCACACAAACTAATCTACCTACATGTAACTAAACCCCTTTAGATGAGCGCTGCCCAACAGAAAGAAAAGCTGAACCACATATGTAATTTTAATGTTTTTAGTAGCCACATTGAAAAAAAAAATAAAAAGAGCTGAACTACTTTTACTAATACAAATTTCAACTCCCTATGTTGAAAATTTATAATTCTAACACGGAATTAAGTTATTAATGAAATATCTTACTTTCATTAGGCCTTCGAAATTCAGTGTGAGTATTTTATACTCAAGACACGCTTCAAGGACACCTGGGTGGCTCAGCGGGTTAAAGCCTCTGCCTTCGGCTCAGGTCATGATCTCAGGGTCCTGGGATCGAGGCCTGCATTGGGCTCTCTGCTCAGAGGGGAGCCTGCTTCCTCCTCTCTCTCTGCCTGCCTCTCTGCCTACTTGTGATCTCTCTCTCTGTCAAATAAATAAATAAAAATCTTTAAAAAAAAAAAAAAAAGACACACTTCAATTCTGACTAGCCACGCTTCAAGGACTCAATAGCCCCATGGCCGCCATACTGGACAGCTCACCTGTCACCTCACACCTTCCAGGTGCTGCCCGTGAAGCTGTCACAGTGGTAGCTGCAGAAGGACAGAACCAGCCAACAAAGCTCTGCAAATATCTCCCGTCCCCTACCTTGATGTTCACTCCAGAGCACCAGGTCCCTAGAAGTCAATTTAGTCATCTTCCTCATGATTGTGGATGACAATTAACTGAGCTCTTTCCACCTGCCAGGTACTGTTCTAAGCACTTTACATTATTAATTCATTTAGGCCTCACAGCCCCCCTGAGGAAGGTACTGTGATTATCCCACCTGCACAGATAAACAACTTAGCACAGAGAGGCTAAAGTAACCGTCTACCCAAGGGCACGTCCCTTCATAGTGACAGAGCCAGGATCGGAGCCCAAGCAATCTGTCTCTAGTGCCTGTCACTCGTCACGGGTATGCTTTAAAAAGTGAGGAAATTCAAACTGCTGTTGGGAGTATAACACCCTAAAAGGCCGAGTATAAAGGAGTTTGTAAATACAGAGTTTATATTCCTTGGAAGAAAGCACCCAATACTTTTCATGTTTCCAGGGTCTTTTGTTTGGGACTCAAAGGTGCCTAAAAATGCTTCCCCCAGGCTTCTAAGTGGACGGATCTGCACCTTAGGGAAGTGACAAATTGGCTCTTTTTCACATATTAAGATCCCACCCAAACAATGAGCAAGTACAAGTCATTACAAACAGTTATGGTCCTTTGCTAATCTTTTCACTTAGAAATGAAAGTGCTCCCCCTGCTCAGCCTGCTTCTCCCTCTCTCGCTCCCCCTGCTTGTGCTCCCTCTCTAGCTGTGTTTCTCTCTGTCAAATAAATAAATGAAATCTTAAGAAAAAAAAGGAAAAAAGAAAAAGGAAAAAAAGAAATGAGAGTGCTCCTTACCCTCCGAAGGGACAGGAAAGAGTGGTTCCTCATTGAAGGAGACCCACTCTGACTGGTGGGTGGCGATCACATGATCCAAGGTCGTCATGCTAGGAAGGCACTGGTCATCTTCACACTGATGGCCTCAGGCAGACCCCAGAGTAATATCTGGGGTGGGGGTATAGTAGCACAGTGGACTTGGGCCTCAGCTCTGTAAGAGGGTCTTGTAGAGGGCAGTGCTCAGAACATAGAGAGATTGGCCCCTCTTGCCTTTGGTTAATCTGCCGAGCAGAAATCTGTTTAAAAAAATAATAAAAATTAAAAAGGACAATGATCACATTATATTCAACACACACAGGTCCAGGGTTTTCAACGCTGCCCATGAGAAGGTCTGGGTGGTTTCCAACTTGTATTACTCCTCTCTGCCCTGTCTTGTCCGCACATCTTATACAGAAATATCTGCCCTTAGCATCAAGATCTCAAGGCCTTCATAAGAGACTTGTGCATAATCATGCAAATTTTAGCAATCAGATTCCCAAATTTCTCCAATTATTATATTTTGGAAATACTGTTGTTTATAATATAATGCTATTGTTATAAAACAAAAATAAAAACTTTTCAAAGTATTTTTAATTTCTTTTACTAGATGGTAAAATAAAAGCATGTTCTTTCCTAGTAAATTATAGCACTTTATTGCCTTAGGCAGGTAGTTCTTTACAAACCTGATTTGAATCTCTGGCAGAAACCCAGCCACCTCCAGATGGAACCTCCAAGCACGGCTTACCAATCAAGAGAAATAGAAACGGAGTCATCTTGTTTATTTGGAGTAAATGAAAAGGGAATATTTGCTTTAGTAAAAAATATGAGTTAAAGAAACATATTTTCAATTTAGGCCAATTTGAATTAGTACATAAAAGTCTAGCCTTTATTCCCATCACAATTATGTTCTTTATATATAGAAAGATACTTAATATATTCATAATTCTGTTTGTACTACTAATGTCCATTTACAATTTGAACCTAGCTCTTGCTCTTATGATAAGTTAATAAAATCTGAATTAATGCAAAAGTAATGTATTTCTAAAAAAGAGCTACTATGTGCCCAGAACATTATCAGTTCTTATTAATGGAATACTTACAACCTTCATTTTAGTCTAGAAAAATTTAACTCATAGCCTTCTGACTGATGCATAATAAAAAAAATGCTAAGAAATTTTAGTATAGATTATTACCTGCTATGAATAATCTATGCTAGGGTTAATCAGAACAGAAATATGTAGTAGTTTTTGTCTTTTTTGGTAGCTAACAGTTTTGCTGTAAAATACTGCCTACAAATAACTGCTTGCATATATTTATAATTTTCAGAAACTTTTTTTATACATTTTTGAGAGATTTTATTTCTTTATTTGAGAGACAGAGGGAGAGGGAGAAACAAAGAATCTGAAGCAGACTCCACACTGAACACAGCCCAACACTGGGCTTGATCCCGCAACTGTGAGATCATGACCTCAGCCAAAACCAAGAGTTGGATGCTTAAGAGAATGAGCCACCCAGGTACTCCCCCAAAAATATTTTCATACCGTACTTCATCTGATTCTATAGCCAATTTCTTGAGTAAGGCAGATATAACTATAATTCCTTTACCGATGAAATTTGGGGTGAGGAGAGTGATTTATCTAACATTTTTATTATTTCCAGGCCCTTGTTTGGTGCCCTAAGATGTTTCCTCCAGGCTTCTAACTGGAAGAATTCACACATTCCAGAACAGTGACAAATGGACTCTTTTTTCCCTCCGTAATAAGATCTTATCCACAGAATGATCAACTAGAGGCCATAATAAGCAGGTGTGTTAGATGTACCAAGCTAGGAAGTGATCAATACAACCCTGAAACCTACGTCTTCTGGTGCCAAAACACTCTGATCTTTGGATCACAAAAAAAAAAAGAAAAAAAGAAAAAAAGAAAAGTAACAGAATATATGCAAAAACTCCCAACTAAAGTGCTTTGCAAGCATCAATTACAACAGAACCATAATGAAACAATCTGTGAAAATTCTCCGTGTGGAAATCTGCCAGGATACCCCAGCTGTGCAGAGAATGGAAAGCCTGGAAATTTCTCTGCCAAGTCCCTCTCCAAAGTTTCTTACCAACCACGGGACCAGACATGCAAACAGCCCGGAGAGTACAGTGTTCCAAAACCAGATCTCACCAGAGAACCACGTAGACCCCAAAGACCCTAAAGCTGACTCTAGTGTGCTTATCCCTGAAAGCCATTCTCAAGCCCCATGAAACACGAGTGTTACTCAGTGCGTTCATGGCTCAAGGCCAAGATAAGACAGCAAAATAGAAGAGCCAGACTCCTCCTCTCCCTGCAACAGCAGTATGTAAGCCAGGTCCAACAACAACAAAAAAACCGCAATACAAGTCCATGGGCTGACACATGCAGCATCATAACTCTATGGGGAAAACATCCCCCAATGATGAATCCAGCAAAATTCACAGATGAGTGTGGGGGCAGGGAGGGGACAGGGGAAGAGGAGAAGGGAAATGGTGAGGGCAATGGGACAAATACTGAGACATTTTAGAGCTCAAAGGTTTTACAGACCACCAGTCTAACTCTCAAGTTCACAGATGAGTAAACTGAGGCCCAAGGAAATCAAATGCAGCATCAGAAAATGAGAGCATGGGCCTGGGATTTGAATCCTATACAGGCTTTGAGTCTCATTTCAACCCTATACAGCAGGAATAGCAAGACTCACTTCATAATTTTAAGGATTAAGAGAAATAATAGACATGGCGTGCTTAGTGCTGGCAGTAATGAACCCTCTGTAACGTGATGGTGGTAACAGCAGGTGAGCACACAGAGGGCTTACTACGTACCAGGCCCCAGTCCAAATTCCTTACGAATGTTAGCTATAGCCATCACTGCTGTTGTTAATTTACCGGCCAGAAGTCCCATAGCTCATTAGTGGACATCTTGGGAATATAATGCAAATTTCATGGAACCCCCTCCCCACTGCCGCCATTTCCGTCATTTCCACATTCCAGCATTAGGACTTTCTCTTTTCAATCATTTTTAGAGAAGTCTCCCAGTTGTTACATGAAGTCAAGCATTCAACCTACTCTTTCCAGATACAGGTGCAGTCTGGCTGAGGAACCAAGACTACTATTCAGAAGGTATGAGTGAAAGAAGAGCCACAAAGTCTTATCTACACTTCCTTAGCTAGTCCGTCCCAGATCCAGACATGGGCTGGCTACAGATAATTAGCAGCTCCAAGAAAGCCTGGTGGAACACATTTATTACAGGGAACCTCCCACCATAATCCTGTGTAATGGATTCTGGGTATTTGCCATGAAACAACCACATCCAAGAAGCCACGAGATGTGGCTGTGCCAGCAGCTGGAAACCACAGAGGAACCCAATAATTGTGAGGCTAAGTTCACACCGGAATTGGGTTCTCTATAAAACCTCACCCCAATTTTAGAATGTGAATCATAAAGTGAGGCCTAAAATCACCACGAATGGGCAGTGACTCAGTATCAGCAGCGGGACTGACCAAGAGACACTGCAAGATTGATTGAAGTCTCTGGGCTGCCACTTCAGAGAGTAGTTTCCTCCTGGGCATCCCTCACGCACTGAAATCTGGGGGTGGAAAACAGGTGGCTGATAAGACGGGAGTCACAGAAATGGATCTGTTTTGTGCCACTCCTCTGACACACATTCATGAGCCCTGTGTGTTTGGACACATACTAAACACCCTTTGAGACAGTGACCGCCCCCCAACAACTTGCAGTCTAGTGGGGGACACAGAACAGCAAACACAACAAATCTGGAAATAATCCTGCTACAGGACATACTAGAAATGCTATTTAACCAGAGAGAGATCTACAAGGGACCTTAAAAAAACAGAGCAGATTTCTTGGATTTGAAGTATATCCTTGGTTTGGACCACCAGGAGGGAAGCATAAAGATACCTGAGGACATCCTTGGGACAGAGGATCAGTGTAAGTAAAGACTAGGAGTCAGACCTTTGTGGGCTTGTTTCTAGACCAGTGAAGATGCCAGTCTGATGAAAGCTGAGGTGTCTACTGAGGAAATGTGAACAGCTGAGGAGAAGAGTTCAGCGGGAAATGATAAGCTGCCTGAGGTTTAAGACTGGAGAGTGACAGAAGAAATGTGCCTACGGGAGATTAATTGTTCTTTAGACAGCACTGACAAGGAGCTTGGAGATGGAAACTATTGGCCACAATAGGATCTCAGTGTCTTGGGCAAAGTCAGGAACCAGCATCATCAGGAATGTGTCCTGAGCTCTCTGTGCTGGGCTCAATTAAAATTAATTTTGCCTGTTTCTTTTAACATTTTTTTAAATGGAGCAACTAGAAAACTTAAAATAATACATATGTGTTTTTTACACATTCTTTATTTCATCTTTGTTTTTCAAGGATATTTTTGTAGACATAGAATTTGAGGTTGACTTTTCTTTTCCTTCAGTATTTTGTCTTTCAGTGTCTATTGTTTCTGATGAAGAGTCGGCTTTCTCTCCTCCCCACTGATCTATCTTCGAGTTCCTTGACTCTTTATATCTTTATATCCTGTTAAGTTCATTCTGTGAACTTTTCATCTCAGTTATTCACGTTCTCTCTTCTAAAATTTTCATTAGATTCTTTTATAGTTTTTGTTTCTTGCTTAAAATGCCCTATATGTTCACTCATTATGACAATGTTTTTCCTTTAGTTCTTTGAACATATTTAGTTAGACTAGCTGCTTTATAGGTTTTTTCTGCCATATTCAATATCTGGGCCATTTGGAGATTCATTTCTATTGACTCTTTTTTTACTGTTTTAATATTAAAATTAATATTTCTCTATTTCTTTGCATACCTACTAATTATTGATGGTATACTGAAGACACTCTGAATGTGATCTTCCTCTGTAGAGTTGATTTTTGCCAGAAGTCAAAATGCTTGCTCACGTTCAGCTTGTATAGGCTTAGTCTTTCACTTTGTTGGATGGATTCATGAAAAGTCAAAGATGTCTCCTAAGTTCCTCTAACAACTGCAGAACTCAACTTCCAAACTCAATCTTCATGGCAGATTTCACTTGGCTCTAGGCTTTGTTAGGGTGGGTTTAGAGTAGGTCTTACTCTAGAGTAGCAGCTGGGAAACTACAGCCATGACCTAAGACTGGTCTTCTGCCTTTTTTTGTAAATAAAGTCCTATTAAGACAAAACCATGTACGTTCACTTACATACTGTCTATAGCTGCTTTTGCCCTAGAATTGCAAATTTGAGTGGTTAGAACAAATGCTGTATAGTTCACAGGATCTAAAATAATTACCATCTAACTATAAAAGAATTTCATCAACCCTGCTTGAAGCATGTTCCTTACCCTAAGACACAGACTTTCTGTGTCTTTTCTGGATCCTTAGAATGTTAATAATTTTAGGGGCGCCTGGGTGGCTCAGTTGGTTAAGCGACTGCTTTCGGCTCAGGTCATGATCCCGGAGACCCGGGATCGAGCCCCACATCGGGCTCCCTGCTCGGCGGGAGGCCTGCTTCTCCCTCTCTCACTCCCCCTGCTTGTGTTCCCTCTCTGGCTGTGTTTCTCTCTGTCAAATAAATAAATAAAATCTTAAAAAAAAAAAGAATCTTAATAATTTTAAGGAGGTCTTTCCAATGTGGCTGGGCTGGATTGCCAGTGTCTCCCACTATTGCTTTATCTCCAGTATTCCTATCCCATTCTCAACCTTGGAGCCACCACTTTTGGTAAATCTCATATGGTTTCAGCCTGTACATTTGCACTCCAGCCAGGCCAAGGATTCCCTGGGTATACCCAGACACACGTCTGCTCCCCCTTCCTCCATGCTACCCTCTCTTCTCTAATGCCTTGTCCAGCAGATTCCAGCTGCTTCAACTGCCCCAGACTCTGATCTTTGTTTCCTTAGCTCAGCATGACTGCTGTGCTCAGTGTAGACTCCAGAATGTGATGCTGCATCAGGAAACTCTCCCCTGGAAGACAGCCAAGGTAATCATCAGGCTCATCTCATGAGCCTTCCTTCTCTCAGGATTGAAATACTGTGATTGCTGTTAACCAAGACCTGAAAACAGTTGCCTCAGACATTTTGTCCAGTAGTTTCATGGTTATACACTGCACAAGGCCTAGTTTGTTACCAGATATAGCCAAAATCAGAAGTCCTCCCCTGAAACATTTCCTTCTGACTTGTAATCATTTTTAAAAAGGAAAAGAGAGTCCAGTTCAGATAGTCTAAATTAGGGTTATTTTATAGTGACGTCCTAGAAATGCTAATTAGAAGTTTTAGAAAACTTTCATAAATCATGTGAAAAGGAAAGGGTTTCATATATTATATACATTAATTCCATCCCTTGAGAGCTGAGACAATGTTTTGTTTTGCTAGGTTAGCTATGTTCTATAATACTGTAACATAATTATTGTTTGATTAGTGATCCACAAAGGCTATTTAAATCTGATAATTTAGCCACATGTATTAAACTAGATAGCTACTTTGGACATGTCTGCATCCACTTTTTGGGATTTGAGGCTACTGGCAAACACTATCCAGCCATCTGTTTGGGGTTTATGCAGAAACATCACAAACTAGATCCTAGTGCCAATTTCAAACCCTAAAGTAAGGCATCAGACTTTTTCTGATCAAAGATGAGCATCTCAAGGTCAAAAAGTAAACTGGGAAGAAAGTAAGAATGAAAAACTAAGACCACACTGTATGTATTTTTGCAAAGTTTTTTCTAAAACAAGACATTCAACCAACTTCCTGAACATGTACTATGCACTCAGAATTTACAATGGATGATACAAAATAACACCAAGCATGGTTTTGTACTCTGAGACCTCTGTCACAGTGGGCTAGAGAAATCACAAAGATTTAATCATGAAGTTAAAGTAACCATGCCACTTGTTTCATAACTTCTCAGAATAAACAGAAGCCCAGAAGTCACGATTGCCCTATGACAAAGACCTAGATCAGATTCAGGATCTGGAACACTGCTTCTCTTCCTTCTTCTAGAGTCTTTTCATTTAGGAGAGAACAGAATTCATCCTAACAGAATCTGAACACTGGAGAACATGTACACACACACATACACACACACACACACATACACACACACACACACACACACACACACACACTCTTTAATTAACAAGTGCTTTGATGTTCTCAAAAGGAAAAGGTAAGTGGCTTTGGTTGTATGCTCCTGCTATCTTTTCACCATTTTTTCTTTCATTTCAATATATTATGCTTTAAAAACTAAAAAAAAAAAAAGACTGGTCACTTCTCTTCCACTAGAAATTGGTGAATAAAATGAACACTCCAGCCTCAAGTCAACCATACACGAGAACTCCAAAAGGAATATATATCATATTTCAATCCACATCAGTATGTATCCATGATTCTCTGTGAATGAACTTACCACTATTTCTTTCAATCACATACACCATAATTGCCCATCACTCGATGTCTGTTTTGTCTCCTCTAAAGTCATATTATTTGCATGTATATACACATACATGTACAGATACATATACGTATAAATACATATGTATTTACATGCATACATATATGTATATCTCAAGGTTATAATTACAAACATTTTATTATGTGATTTTTCTTCAAAATAAACAATCCTGAAAGCTGTGTTATTAAAGAACTCTATGGCTCCACCTTCAGAATCAAGGATCTAAGTCACACTTGGCCTAAAAAATAGGGTGTATCTGATCTTTGGTGCATTCCAGAGGCAGTGACCCTGAAGGACATTCTCAGGTGCCTGAACAGTGTGTTACACTCAGAATGTAATGAATAACCCCGGGAGGAGGTCACCCTTTAAGGTTTGCAGAAGACTTTCTGTACCTCAAACTCTAAGGATGTCCTGGCTTACTCTATCTTGGTAAACTCAGCTTATTTTAGTTTCATACTTGGAATAGGAATACTAATATTTGCCTGTATGAAAGTAAGGAGTTGGTATGGATAATTTCTTTCCATCTGAAATTTAAAGCCATAAGTCTATCATTTTAGAAGTTCCATCATAAGACTCTCAGTTGCCTAGGAGTCTATAGGAATCTTGCGGTTCCCAATGGTGGCCATACTTCCTAGGCATAACGTGAAGACTTTCCAAGACACTAAACAAAATATTATTATATTTCATTGGAACTAAAAGGCCATCAATTATAAAATGCATCTCATTTTAGAGATTATAAAATATTTTTAAATATGTATGTGTATGTCTACACACACACATACATATACATATCTTGAAAAAAAGAAATACTCTCATTTTGATACCAAATACCAAAAATGACAATTAGTATGTATTTGCAGGATGAAACGAACCCATGGATTATGTCAATTCATTCTTACAATAACCCTAAGATAAGTGAAGCACCTATTTCTCTTATTTGAAATATATGAACTGACTCAGGGAGGCTGCTTGGGGTAAACTAAGGTTACACAGTGAACCATGACAGAGTTGGGACAGGATCACAAGTGTCCTGATTCTAACTTATGTACTCTTTCCACTACACCGCCTTCTGCCTTTCAAAAAATAGGTACAATAGACATGTTAGTTGGATTTCTAACATTTATGTCTTCTCCTCATCCAGCACCAGGGGATAGGTCATTACTGGTTAAGCCAGTCACAAAAAATTTAGATTCCTGCTTTCCCACTTCCCTTGCACCTAGGAGTAGCCACATGACCGACTTACGGTCAATGAGACATAAATGGAGGTATGACGAAAACCAAAGTTCTGAGAGTGTTTCTGTCTTTGTTTTGTCTTGCTTTGCATTGCACGTCTCCATGCAGTAGACAGATTATGCTCATGCATTCCCCGACCCTTCTTCCTTTCTCTTTTTTCCTGTCTTGAATATGGTAGTGATGGCTGGAGCTATGATGATCACCCTGCAACCACAAATGAAAGGACAAGAGAATCACAGTCACTGAGCCCCTAATCCATTATCAATAATCATTCATCTCTATATTTATTACGTGAAAAAGTGTTTCTGTTTAAAGTGCTGTGATCAGATTTTCTGAAAACAGATGGATGCAATTCTAGATCAACTGTGGAGAATTTTAAGATGACCCCTGACCCCCATGATCTCCACAACCTGGTGCAATTCCAAGGTTATGTCCTATTGCATGGTCAAAGAGATATTGCAGATGCAATTAAGGCTGCTAAACAGTTGACCTTAAGATGGGTGACCAAAAGCAGAGAGTTTTCTCTCACTGGAAGCAAAAGAAGTAGTCAAAGAAATTTGAAGTGTAACAGGAAGGTTCTTCATTGCTGAGACAGATGACTACAGAACAATCCAAAAACCGCAAGGAACTGAATCCTGCCAACAAGCATACGCTTGAAGAAGACTCTGAGTTCCAAGTGAGCACACAATGGGTCAACCCTTAATTTCAACTTTGTTATACTGTGGATAGAGAACCCACCCATCCCAAGCCAGATTCAGAGTTTAAAAATGGGAGGAGAATTTGTTCTAGAGCTCAAAATTTTGAAGGACAAGTCTTTTAAAAATAACTTCCCAGTATGGATAAGGTACTGAACTCGACAGACATCAACTATTATCTCTAGTAGGGAATAAATTAAAAAATAATACAAAAGAACAAAAGAACACAAAATTATACATGTAGCATTTTGGAACATATAGGATTTCTCTCTCCAAAAAGTTTAACGTCTTTTTCTTCCTTGGTTACATAGACCACTGCAAAATTAACTTGCCTCTTCAGAGCCATGGGGCAAGGCTGGAAGAGTGATCATTTTTAATAGAAAAAATTAAAGCGCAATTTTGGGTACCTTCCTTTGAACATCACGAGGCTAGTCAACATTCACCCCGTTTCCTGGCACAGTAATGACGATATGATACCAATGACTCTTCCTAACAACAAGGGATGTTAACATTTTGGAATGTATTAAAGGTTGGATGAAGGGAGAGTGAGCAAAAGCAAAGGCAAACAGAAGTAGAACAGATTGTGAAACCTCCTCTCAAACTTTATTTTAAATGCATATTTATTAATTCATCTATCAAATTGTTAGCAAACACCTGCTAGATGTTCAGGATACAAAAAGCAAATGAGATAAATATGAAACAGATAAGCCTTCAAGGGGTTTATATCCAAGAGGGAAAACAAGGATGAAATAAGTTAGCTATAAACAAGTAAACTACCCACAAATCAATACAGGGTTAAGACAAGGAGTAAAAAGATATCTTAGTTATTAGGGTGATAGGAGAAAATCTCTCTGAAGAGGTGACATTTAATTACTACTTCAAGGATAAGAAGCCAACCATGACTGGACAAGAAGTAGAATGTATTCAAGGTAGAGGGAACCAAAGACAGAGTCTGCGATAGAAACAAACAAACACTTTGAACTGGGAGTAGAGGAAGCTAGGAGCCTAAGATAAAGTGGTAAAGGCAGTTCATTTTTAGGAATATAGAATCTTGCAAGCAAACTGAGATGTTCAGATTTTATGCTAAGGACAATGAGAAGTCAATGAAGGATTTAAAGAACAACAAAATTTATTTCTCCTTTTCAGAAGCCAAGTGGAAAAGAGATTGGAAGAGGAAGTGGAGAGAACAATTAGGAAGCTGTCATACAGTTGAGATGAAAGACGATAGCAGCTTGAAGGGGTGCCTGGGTGGCACACTCGGTTGAGTGTCCAACTCTCCATTTCAGCTCAGGTCATGATCTCAGGGTCACAAGATCGAGCCTGTCACCAGGCTCCACACTCAGTGGGGAGTCTGCCTGAGATTCTCTCTTTCTCTCTGCCCCTCCCCATATTCACACACACTCTCTCCCTAAAATAAATAAATCCTTAAAAAAGAAGAAGAAGGAGAAGGAGAAGGAGGAGGAGGAGGAGGAAGAGGAGAAAGGAAAGGTGATGGCAGCCTGAAACAATTCAAGTGCCTATCCCTGGGGTTATGGATAAACAAAATGTGTTATCTCATAAAACAGAATATTATTCAACCTTCAAAAAAAGGAAGGAAATTCTGTTACAACGTGGATGAACTTTAAGGGCATATGCTAAGTGAAATAAGCCTGCCACAAAAGGACAGATACCATATGATTCCACTTATCGGAGGCCCCTAGAGTAGTCACATTCACAGAAAGAGCAGAATGGTGGCTGCTGGGGGCTGAAGTGAATAAGGGTGGGGAGAGTGGGGAGGCAGTGTTTCATGGATACAGAATTTAGTTCCCAAAGATTAAAAGACTTAAGGAAATAGATGGTAGGGATGGTTGCCCAACAACATGAATGTACTTAATGCCACTGAACTTACAAAACACTTAAAAAATGGTTAAGTTGGTAAATTTTATATGTATTAGAACAGTTTTTAAATTTTTTTCTTAAAAAAGGACCATGTAAATTGAAACTATGCAAAGCAACTTTCATAATCAAAGGGGAAAATATGATTGTTTTGTGATCTTTAAAACTTTTTGTCAAAGCATTAAGAACTCTCTTACTACTGATTATAAATGTATAGGGTAATAAAGAGATCATAAAACTAATGTGACTTAGTACACTATAATTGAAAACAAAAGTAGTTCCATTCATCATCATCAACAACAACAACAACAAAAATTATAGTGGCCAGAATCAGGATGGGGGCAATGAAGATGGAGAGAATAAAGCATATCTGAGATAGATGTTGGAAGCAGTGTCTCCAAGTTCCTGATGGATGCCATATGTAGGGAGAGCAAGGGTGGAACAGTAACTCCTCGATTCTGGTTGAAGACTGGGTTGGATGATGGGTTGAGGGAAGGAGTTAGAATCTAGGGGTAAAATAAGTATTTCTTTTTAAATATGATACATATGAAGATTATTAGACATCTGAGAGAGGACAACTGTGTTGAACATGCAAATATGGAGCTCAGGGCTAGAAACAGAAATTGGAAAGAAATCATTACACAGAATGGATCAGGTCATCTAGAGAGAAAGAGGTGGGTGACTGATGTGATATGAATGGGCAGTGTGGAGACAGACCATGAAGCTCCACTCAGAGCCCAGGACCCTATGACTCCAACTAGACATAAAAGAGGAGGGAGCCCAAGTTAGGGAGTGCTGCCATGCTCTGCTCTTCAGTACACAGGGATATGGGAGGCAGAGGTCCTTGTCTAACCAGGCCATTCTCTACCTGGCCTCATGATAAGAGAAAAAGGGTCTAGAATGGAGCATTCTCCAGGAGAGATGCTTTAAATCCCAGGCTTGTAGGGTAAAAACATGAAAATGCTGCTAAAGAATTCAGTGAGTCCAGGAGAAAATATCCTCAGTGCTAACTCTGTCAGCAGGACAAGAGTAGGTACCAGGCATGCCATAACAAAGGCAGGAGTTTCCTGAAACCACAGGCAATCTTACAATTCTGAATAATTATTAAGTGAGACAGTGTGGGTGAGAGTAGTCAAGAGACTGCAGCATTATTCCAAAAGTAAGTTCTGCACATTGTTGTCAATCAAGCAGCAAAAATGGGGAAAGAGTGAAAGCCCTGAAAACAAAGTCAGGTGCTTTGGCAACTGCCCTGGGGCCACCAATCATTTTCCTGCGGGGCCAGCAGGTTAGGGAGGGATAGGCACAGCGCAAGGCAGCAGCTGGAGTGGCTCTCCCCTTATTAACAACGACGTCCAGAGACCTTTCTCCTACCTCCCCACCCTATCCCCAAGCTCTCTCCATGTGCAAGCTCACTTTCATCATCCCACAGATGAAGCACATCATCGCCTTTGTTCCTCCTACTGACCTTCTAAGGTAGGTACTATTAGTAATAGCAACACTTTAGAAAGGACAAAAGTTAAGAATAGAGAGATTAAGTAACTTGCTCAAGGTCACAGTGCTCATAAATTGTAGTCCTGAGATTCCAACCCAAATCATTCTAAATTCTCAGACTGCTCTCTAACAATCATTGGCTCATTCATTCAGTCAACCAACAAGAATTGAGAGCCTACAATGTGTCAGCCCCTGACTCTGTGCTAGTTTTAGGGCTAAAGAGACATTACAGAAGCCAGAAAGGCCAATCAGCCAACAGCCTCAGACTCATGAAGAACTTTAATATTTTTTTTTTTTTAAAGTGGAGCCCAATACAGGGCTTAAACTCACAACCCTGAGATCAAGACCTGAGCTGAAATCAAGACTTGGATGCTTAGCCGACTGAGTCACCTAGGCGCCGCAAGGCCTCTAGTATTATTAACAATGGAAGCACATACTTAGTCACAGGAATATACTGAAATGATTGAAAGAGGTGCCTCCTACAACAATTCATGTCCCATTACCAAACCACTCTGCCTAGACAGTTCAGTGAACATCCTTCATGATGTTATCCTGCCTATGGTTATCCTGTGTATAGCAAAACTATATTTCATTGTGGGTTTCTGTGTATGAAGATGCATTAAAGGCTTTAATTTAGTTAAAGGCAAATATACAAGTAAAGGCATAATATTTTCTGACCCTGTCTTGGAACTTCCTCAGTCTTTAAAATATTGAGAAGGACAGAAAAAGGAAGGAACATAGTCTCTCTCCACCACCTCTAAAAGGCCCTGAACTTGAATGACAGCATGGGTTACTATGGAGGATGACCAAAGGTCACAGGGGTGGAGGAGCCTAGGAAGGCCTCTTAGAAAAGGCATTATCCAAGATGGCTCTTAGGAAGATGAATTGCACACTGTTTCAGAGCACAAGCTCTGTCTGCAGTCAGGCAGGCCAAGTCCCTTGTTATTTATAATCACGGGAATGTTTCAAACTCTCTAAACCTGAATTTTACCTAATAGTTTTAGAGAGTCCAATGAGGATGAAAAAAGATGCTGGACATAAGACTTCCAATACAGGGAATAATAAGCATCCCACTGGGGTTCTCGGGTGGCCCAGTTAGTTGGGCATACCACTTACTTTTAATTTCACCTTGGGTCATGATCTTGGGATCATGAGATTAAGTACCAAGTGGGACTCTACACTCAGCAGGGAGTCTACTGAAGATTCTCTCTCCCTTTCCCTCTGCTCTTACCCGTAGCTCGCATACGTGTATGCACGGTCTATAAAATAAATAAATACACATTTTTTAAAAAATAAGCACCCCATTAAAGTTTTCTATTATCATTATTATTTCTAAGGATGAGTAGGAGTTAGCCTGGCAGAGAGACAAGGCAAGAACTTGCTGATTTCATTCCTGTGGTCATGGCATTCAGGAAATGAAAGTGGAAGGAAGGGGGAGAACTCAGAAATTTGGAGAAAAAAGGAAGCAGTGGTGTGAGCTTCAGTCTGACACAGGAAATGGCCCGGCCAGCTGGATGCGAGGCATTAGCAGGCCTGGAAATGCCTAATGAGAGAAGGTACAGGAGGCAGGGACGTCACACGGGACAACTCTGAGATGCATGCTCATCTACGTGAGCATTATCCGTGGACGGTGCATGGCACACCCGATGCAGCGGAAGACTGCAGCCTGCCTGGACAAGTGCTTCGAGGGTCCCCGAACAGTGGACACCACAGCTCCACAGCTCTCCCACTGCTGGTGTGGCCCAGTCATCTGGGCGGATTCAGCAAACAAGGGGCAGCCGTGGGACCAGCCCTGTTCTCAGTCCCTCTGGACCATCAGGGAACCAGATCTAAGAGTCCAGCTGTCACAAGAGGATCTGGAATTATCCCAGGGTACCTGCCCAGTGCCAGCAACATGCAACCTTCATTTTAGAAACTCCTGCCGATGCTCCTAATATCAACCATAACGAGAATCAGAGGAAAATCAAGGTCCAAACCACAGATCTCGGGCTTGGTGAGTGGCTCTAAATGAAGTTAACTCAGAGCAGATTTGCCTAGAAAAACAGATCTTTATTCTCTCAGATAGAGGGCAGATAGAAACATTATTTCCCCGTATTGCCCTCTTTCGTACAAACATAACTTCCCACCTGAGCTGCACTGCCAACTCCCCTTAACTCTCTCCCTGCCCCTCACTCTTCAGCATCCCGCCCTCCCAAGAAGCCCTCACCAGCACTCCATCCCCTGCCCTCTGACACCCCCCCAGCACACGCTGCCCAACTCTGGGAGTGCCTACATACAAAGCAACAGGAACAGTGCCTCTTTATGGGAAGGATGCCCCGGAGCCCTGCGCTCCTGCAGCCGCACACACGTCTTTCCACCACTCATCCATACTTAAGAAAAAGCAGGAGAAAACCTTGACTGGGAAAGAAGATGGAAGTACATGCCCACAGCTGTAGGAATCCTTGAGCTTATTCTTCATTCAACAGAACAAAAGAAACCACAGTGAAAGGAAATACAATGACGCCTGGGCCATCAGGAGGATGGCGGCCTACCCGAGGGCAGAGACAGACCCGGGACATATCCTAAGAAAAGGAGGAACGTGGCGTTAATTGGGAGTGGAGGTGGGCAGTAAGTTTTAACCGGGGATATGCAGGCATTCAAGGACTGCGAAACAAAAGGGTCAATACAGAAAATGGAGATCTGGGGTCTAGAGAAAAATCG
>PITA01009516.1:0-77244 GCA_004023965.1 Spilogale gracilis | reverse complement strand
GCATTGAACCAGGGAATGGAAGGAACTTTGTCAGTCACTCTGACTGACTCTTAGATAACACATTCTAGATGTTCTCGCTTGGATTGGTTCATGACTAGTCAGCTAACTCCTCTGGGCCCCAGTTTTCTCATCTGTAAAATTGGGTAATAGAAACAATTAGATGGTAAAGATCATCTAGATTCTACTTCTAAATTGTGCTCTTCATTTGTGTGTAATGATTTAGATTGTTTCCACGATTTTAAACAAATCTCAGTTTATTTGTACTCTGGGTGCCTTGACGGTTTCTCTGAAGCTTTGGGGCAAGGAGACAAGTGGCTACCTGTGGGCATTGGCTATTGGATTGACAACCATGGGTCTGTGCCAGAAGGGGACACAATTGGCTCCCAAGCTGAACAGTGCCCCAGGCCTGGGGGGAGGACAAGAGCCCCCAGTCCCATGGGGTCTCCTGAGCCCCACGGCAGGGACACCAGCTTCTACACAGGTGCACCTGTCACAGCTTCCTAGGGCTGCTGTAACAAATTGCCACATACTCAGTGGCTGAAAATGATAACAATTTATTCCCTCAGAGTTCTGAAGGCCAAGAGCTGGAAATTAGTATCACGGGGCTGAACTCCCTTAGGGGGCTCTAGGGCAGCATCCATGGGGGCTGCTGGCATTCTTTGCTTGTCGCCACGCCCTCCAGGCTTCGCGGCCCCCAGCTCAGCTGTACCTCTGCTCCACCTTCACGTGACCTTCTCCTCCCCGTGTATCAAATCTCCCTCTGCCTCCCCCCAGGATGCTTCAGGATAACCTCCCCATTTAAGATCCTTAGTCCCATCTGCAAAGCCCCCCTCCCTCTTCCTGCTTGTGTTTTGCCAGATATGGAAGAATCCACAGATTCCAGGGGCAGGGATGTCTTTGGTGGGGGGATATTTTTTGGCTTACCCACAGCATCCTAGCTCTGGCTTTTAACTCTGTTCGGGGGGTGATGCTTCCGTGGTTCACAGAACAGCAGCCAAGAGGCTCATGTGTGAGACAAGAAGGGACCGCACCCACCCTGTGAACCCTCCAACTTCCCCGTTGACACATACAGCACAGGGGAAACGGTGTTGGCCCCAAAGCCCAGCCATGTGGACAGACGTGTGACGGGCATGTAGACCCATAACCCAGCTCCAGCATCTGTGCAATGGTCACCCTGCCGCCATTGCCTTCCACGGGAATCACATCAGTGACTTGGAGGAGCAGGTCGGCCAACGGTGCCCCGGGCAGGGGTTGGAGAGTGTGGCCCTTCAGTCTGCTCGTGTAGGCATTGGGCCATCGGGGCAGGAGACAGATCTCTCCTTTGCCCTGTTGTTGTTAACAGTGGGTGACCTTTAAGTCGGCCTGTAGAACGGTGCCAGCCGAATTGCTGAAGAGCCAGCAGTGGCCTTGGGGGGTCAGCAAGGCTTCATGCCATCCCGGGGCAAAACCAGTTTGGTGATTTATGACGTTTCCATGACTGCAAAGGAATTGAGCATTCATAACAAATCCTAGGAAGTTTCTAATTTCTCCAAAACAGTCTTCTGCCTTACCCTCCGGTAAATGCTGTGAAGCAGTGGGCCTTGGCAGGGGGCACGGGCCCAGGCTGGGCCTGCTTCATCCAGGGAAAAGCCATTCAATAGAAAGACTTTTTTACATGTTATGAAATAGGATAAAATTATTAATTTGGAAAGAAATATAAAAAAAACAATACATTTTACTTGCAAATTATTACTTAAATCACAATTAAAAATAAAACTTCTAACCATAATGAATATTTTTGCCACCTGACATTTATCAGATACTGAAACTACAAATTAGCTTTGTTTCATACCATTGGATAATTCTGAGGTTTCTAAATACCCCAGTCTTCCTTTGTGAACACTGATTGCTGGAGACCAGATTAAATATCCCGACGACAACCATTTGTGTCACTCGCTTAAAACAGATACTTTCAAGTGGGTCATCATTTCAATCAACGGGGCCATCTCTGGTTTTCCATGCTGTCCTGTGGTTTGTTGTTTCTGCTTGCTCTCCCGCATGCAATAGAACTGTCTTGAAGACGAAGATAGAGAAGGAGCTCTACTCCAATTGTTCCCGATTCCTTACTGGACATAATGTCCAGTGTGACCCAAAGTGAATTCTTCATAGCACCTGGCTCCTTCTGAGGAATTTGAAATGAAATGGTAAAATAGTTTCTCCGTATAATCTCAGATACATGGAAGTTTCATGGAAATCTTTTCAAAGATTTTCATGGGAAGACATATCAAAACTTCCTTTAGGCTCTTAATATATTACTCTTTGGATGAGGTCATGAACAGTTTTTTGTTTTGTGTTTAAGGTTTTATTTCTTTATTTATTTGAGAGAGAGAGAATGAGAGAGAGCATGAGCTGGGGCAGGGGCCGAGAAAGAAGCAGGGAGCCGGATGTGGGGCTCAATCTCAGGATCCTGGGACCATGTCCTGAGCCAAAGGCCAACACTTAACCCACTGAGCCACCCAGGGGCCCCAAGGTCATGAGCAATTGTAGATGACTACCTCCAGCATCAGTAGGAGGTCCTTAGGGCTCCCTACACTTGATTCATTATTAGATCACGATGAAGGTGTTAAAATACAGACCCCAGGGCTCTAATCACATAGATTCTATTCACTGGCTCTGGGATGGCTCTTGAAAATCTGATTTGAGAACCGCCAACCAAGGGTAGACTGGACTCCTGACTTCGGCTCTCACTAGCTTGGCTACTAAGGTTCTTTGAGCCTGGCTTTCTCTGATGAAAAATGGGGATGGTCAGACCCACCTAGCAGGGCTGTTGTCATAATTAGAGATCATGTCTGCTTGACACATGGTAGATATTCAATCAATGTCACTAGCTAACATTTGTCATCACGTTCTGTCACGTGTCCCCTTCCCCAATGGAAAACAGGTCTTTCAGTAGGTGTCAAAGTGAGGTGCCATGAAAAAGACACTGAAGCCCATGTAGCAGCAATGCCCGGCAGTCAGAGTGGAGGGGAGGAAGCCCATGTGGCAGCAATGCCCGGCAGTCAGAGTGGATGGGAGGATTTGGCTCTTCCTGCCACTCCCTCACTGCAGGCCACAGGACCACACATGAGGGCAGGAAACCTAATCTTCATGGAGCTCCTACTATGTGCCACACACTGTGACAGCCTCTTCTATATCAGCATTCACATTTGGTATTAATCATAATCCTGGAAGCCAATCCAAGAATTCCCATTTTTAGGGTAAGGAATATGTTTTCCAAGAGGTCAAGAAATGTACATACGTTCTCATCAGACAATCGGTAGCAGAGCCTGGATTTGGACCCACATTTGTTTGATTCCAAATTCCATGTTTTTTCTCAAAAGCAGACCAAAGCAGAAGACAAGTCACATATAGTCTCAAGATTCCCATATGTGGTTCCCATCAGAGGGTGGCCCAGACCCCTCTAGAGTTCTAGTGGAAACGGTCTTATTCTCAAGACAGGGGCAAGGGGTGGCTTTGGTTGGGACAGGCAGTGAGGACGGGAGGTTCCTAGGAAGTCAGATATATTATCATGACTTCAGCTTGATTCTCCTTCGGCGGAGAGGCTGGAGCGATGACTCCGGGGAGCCGGGAGCCGGTTCTCCTGACACCCTTGCTCAGCAGCCTCTAATAAATATTTGCTTGTCTTTCTCTTGTAGCATGAGCAATGTCCCTTTTCAGGGTTGGTGAGCTTCTACAAACTAACACTTCCCTCTTTTTATTTAGTTCAGAGTAGCCTGAGACTCTAGCCGAGCAACAGCTTCCTGCCTGATGGTTACTAACGGCCTGGGGAAACAGCATTTAAATCTTACACAAGTCCATCTTCAGCAGGAGAGGCACCAGGCAAATCAATATGCTTTTGGTTTTTATAGCTTTAAGGTGCTCTTTGTTTTTTAAAGTGAGATATTTTCCCATGGAAGAAGGTTATCATGCTTTGAGGGTCTCATCCTGACCTGACTTACCTGTTAACTCACAGTCTTGGAGGGATTTTTATAGGGGCATGCCAAGACTGGAGGAACCAACCACTGGCCCTCACATCTTTATCTCATCTCCTTCCCCCAATTTCTATAGGTATTTTATCATTTGGATAGCCCTTTTAGGATTCTCACTGGGAGTTTTAAAAAATTTAAATTGATGAAAACTTACTCTTTAATGAGACTATAATTCTAAGGAACGTTTTCTCTAGATTCTGGGAGAGACCCCTGGTATCCCTTTCATGTGTACGTTAGAAAGGAATGTTTATCCCTCTCTGTGTGTGGGACATCAAAGTGCCTCCAAAGACACGGTAATGCATAGCACAGTTCCTGCTTTAACACAGAAACCTAGGAAAAGGTATTTTCCTGGCTGGAGGGCCAGCTATACTCCATTTGTGGTTCACAGGAAGATGGGTTGGCACGACCTCATAAACAGTGTCTTTGGCTTAGGTTATTCCCATGAGTTACTTTCCATGAACACATATACCATACCATCCCCTTTGCTGTCCTTCATTTCATACTTAAACAGAGACAGTCTTTCCCCTTTCAGTTGCCAGGGGATCTTTCTAGACAGAATGTCCTGCTGTCTTCTAACGTAACGATACAGCACCATTGAAGGCAATAGTCATTCTGAATGCAAGTGACACACAGAGATAATCTTGGAATTGCAAAAACAAAACCCCAAAACTAAAGCATCATCCTTCAGCTGAGCCATCTCATCCTCTTGATTTCTGTGCCTGTGTTCTTGGCATCTGTTAAAATATTGCCCCAGTCAGTGGAGCCTGACCAGTTACAATGTTAATTTCTACAGTACCTCCTAAAACCCATGTTTACAAACTCAGAAGATCAGATGACATCACACACAAGCACTTGCCTGTTTTGGCAGTGGGGCTTTTCGCTGATGAGTATGTAAGAGCCGATGGGTAGGTCACACCCTTTTGGGGTTTGCCTTCTGCAAAAAAGAAAAAAAAAAAGAAAAACAAAGATTTATTTCTAGAGCTAGAAGTTTTAGATGGTTCTGTTCTGGTAAGTTGATTCCTTCCTTCCTATTTATCTCTCTGGAGTTCAATAAATCCATCAGTCTCCCCCCAGGTGAATTGTTGATTACAATAAGAAAGTCAAGTGATATTTTGTTTTCCTGTAGAGCCTGTGTTTTATTAATGTTAGAAAGGAAGCAATAAAATCTCCATGACTCAGAGTTCCCATTAGTAACCCTTACTCTGTTCATGAAGATGTGACACGGAAGCTAAGGTTTTCATACATGTGGTGTTGAATGTTTAATTAGGTCAGTAGATGGATGTAAAAACACTCTGCACATTCTCCTCCTGGACGCTCCAGAGCTCTGGTCACAGGCTAGCTCTGCAGGATGGCTCTCTCTCCCTTCCATGGACCCCGTGGGATCCGTCTGAATTCCATGGCACTACAGAAACCTAAAAGCAGGTTTCAAAATAAGCATTTGTTGCCCAGCCAGGGAAAGAGAGTTTAGAAGCCAGGTGATGAGAAGGAATGTCAATATGTATCAAGGAAGCAAAGGAGGCATAAAAAAGAAAAATGATCAGGTGGTCGGGGCTGGGGAAGGAGATACCAAGCCTGATAGGACTGAAAATTCCCTGAGAAGGCTGCTGTCTACAAAGCCTCCCTCCACCAGGAAATGATGCCTGACAGCCCCACCACAGGAGTTTTGCCCCACAGTGAGACGGAAAGTATCACTTGGAATACAGAAGCCTCCCCCGACCCCCGACCCCCATCCCCGAAGGCCGGGGATCAGTCTCCCTTGGTAAGTGTGGAATTGGCCCCTAGAATAGTGTCTGCAACGTAGGAGAGGCTCAATCAGTATTTATTCAGAGAAGGAGTTACCTTAATGCTCACATCTCTGTCACAACCCAGAGGGGTCTCACCTGTTACCTAATATTTAAGTCTGATAATGAAAGAATTTTAACTCACAACCTACGGAAGTAGTTTTACAGGCTAGGCTTGGGGAGGAGATGGTGAGGAGTGTCAAATGGAGAACCTGAGAGATGGGACAGAATCTAGAGCACAATTTTGCCGAAAGCCCTATTGACATAAGGGATTGCAGAATCCTGAAGCAGATGGAATGACAGGGGCTCAGAAAGGGCCTAGAATTGGGAATAAGAAGCTCTATGTTTCTGTTTCTTTCTTTCTTTCTTTTTTTTTTTTTTTAAGATTTTATGTATTCATTTGCCAGAGAGAGATCACAAGTAGGCAGAGAGGCAGGCAGAGAGAGAGGAGGAAGCAGGCTTCCTGACCAGCAGAGAGCCCGATGTGGGGCTCCATCCCAGGACCCTGAGATCATGACCTGAGCCGGAGGCAGAGGCTTTAACCCACTGAGCCACCCAGGTGCCCCTACATTTCTGTTTCTATTTGTCATTAATTAACTGCCTCAATCCCAGAGACTCTCGTTTTTCTCATTCGGGAAATATGGACAATGATATGGACCAATTTTCTCCATTAAGTTGTCGGGATCTAATGGAAAAAAAAAAGTTAAACTCTTTTGGAACTATATGTTACCAGAGAGATGAGAAGATTCTATGCCGGCACTATCTATAAATATCACTCAAAGTGGCGAAGAGGCCGAATGTTTGGGCTTATGGAGTTATTTCATCTCATTAAAGTCCCACAGGAACACAGCATGGCATTTCCAGGTCCCCCACCCTTGTCTGGGCCTCCTCCAAATAACAGTGATTGAGGTTATTTCCGACGCAGGGAGGGCCCCAGGGCTGTGGGCCCCACTTTATCAGCAGAGCACACTGCAGAGACATGGCCTCCCTCTGCTTACTATTCTCGCACCTGAAATCCTCTGGTTCTTTCTGCTTCTATTCAAAAGGAAAAGGAACATGAGCTCAGTTTTCTGAAATGTGGCTCAGAGAACAAATGGCCTATATTAGGAGGTCCCTCTGACCTTGCCTGTCCCTGAACGGTCAATAGATTGTGCTGACCAGAAATGCACATCCCAGCTCCTGCTCCCATCCCTGCCTGCCAAAGTGAATTAACTAAAGGAGCACAGTGATGTGTGAAAATTAGAAATAAAACCCTAGAGAGAGGTCACAGAGGCACCTGAGCCCTCAGAGGAGGATTTGGACCCAATCCAGATAAACATGAGCCTCCAGATAGTGGGGAGCAAGCCTTGGCTCCTGGCCAGCCCATGCCCTTCCCCTGCAGTGTGCGCTCCCCGTCCATGCATTCTGAAGAGGCCCCTAGCCACTGCAGACGCACACACATTTGTTATAACTGGCAAGAAGTGTTTTGGTTAAATGTCAGGTGAAACGAGGGGACACAGGCGTTGAGATTTATAGGGAATAATCTCAGCGGACTGATTTTCATTTACAAAACCCCAAACATCTCTACTCTCTTGGAGTTAATTTCTCTTTTTACACTTCTTTTGGGATTCTTGAATTGCAGGCTATGCACTTAAGATTGAAACATTCTTATTTAGCCTGGAGCGACTTGGTAAACACCTATGTAGAGATTCTATTTCTCTCTAGACATGACACATTTGGATTCTAGATATTAGCATTTTCATATGACCCCTATTCTGCATTCTCACAGTACTGTGCTTGATGACTTTCCACTATGGGACATAGAAACCCGTTTCATTTGAACCCTGGGGGTGCAGAATTCTGTAGGCAGGAGGAAACAGGGCCTGCTCAAGTTGTGAAGAATCCTGAAAGATCTGCTTGTAGTTCTATTAAAAGTCTGGTCCCTGGTGGACAGTAGGAGCTGGGGCTTGGGACACATTAAGGTACCAGAAAACTATCTAAACTGGAAGACCTACTATGTTATGAAATATTTCTTCCTTCCTTGCTTCAGTTGGTCCTTCCATAGGTGCTTCCTCAGGAAAGTTGCACAGCCCCTACTCTTGTCGAGATGTCAGGAAGCTTTGTTGGAATCTATTTAAAATCATGTGAAGCCTTTTCGAAGAAAATGGGAGATTCAAGGCCCGGAGTAAGGCAAGTATAAGATGAGGAGAGAACACTGTGTTGTGCTCAAACACCGATGAGAACATGTCAAAAACAAAAACAAACAAACAAAAAACCCCACAACATAACTGAAGAGCTCCCACTGACCAAACTTGGAAAATAAGAGTGCCAAAAAGAATAATGATGATAATGGGTTATAACATATTTTCAAAAATAATCCACAAGTCTGTAGTGGTACTTGAAAAAAATAGGTGTGGAGAGGGGGAGATACCCCTCTTCTTTATATAAGAATACTTGCTAATAAATGTGGAAGGAATGATAGAATTAGAACAATTATAATTTTTCAATTTCAAGTGCAATTCTTGCTGCTGCAAGATCACTGACAGATGTTAAAACCATTAGGTGAACGTGCTGGGGAAGTAGCACCCTACAGATGACTTGTTCATTATAAGGGATCTTTACCATGGAGAGATACTGCAAAGTGCCCACGCAGTCAGGTGTAGCATCTCCAACAACTGGACATTATTGTGCCTTCTGAGATGGCCGCTGTGATAATGGCAAACAGAGATGCTATGACACTACCTATGTAGTGACTTTGGCAGGATATTTAACCCGAAGCAAATTGTGAGGAAAGAGCTGGATGTGTTCGCAGTCCAGATTGTGAGGCACAGCACTAGACAACTGACTGGGGCTTCAAAAATGTCATTGTCATTCGTGACCAAAAAGGGTGGTGTGGTGGTAGCTAGTTCTAGATTAAAAGACAGTAAATAGACATGACAACGAAATGCAATGGATGATTTTTATTAGATTGTGGGAAAGGGAGGGAAGAAAGAAGGAAGGAAGGAGAGGAGGAGTAGGAGGAAGACGAAGAACTTACCAGGAAGACTATTTTAGGACAACCAGATACAACTGAGTAAGAGCTATTCGTTAGACAATATTATTGTATCAATGTTAATGTTTTAGGTGTGGTATTGGTATTGTGGTTCTTGTTTTTACCAGGTGTGTGCTGAAGTATTGAGGGATGAGTATCATGATGCCTACAGTTTATTTTCATGTGGATTAGAACAAAATAAAATAAGCGATGGGTAGATAGATAAAGCAAATGTTGCTAGATGAAGGGAATATAGTATTTATAATACTTATATACTAAATATCATATACTAAAATATAATATTTTAATTGTAATATTCTTTCAATTAAAATTCAAAATAAAAGGTTAGGGTGGGGAATTTCACAAAAATACTAAAGGGCGGGTCACGATAATACAGAGATACTTGGTTACCTCTCCATGGTGAAATCGCACTAGTCATTAGCTCACTGACATCACCTCTTTGGAAGAGGGAAGAAAAGAGTGAAAATGATTATCTGCAAAAATCCTAAGGAAAGCAAGAACTGACTAGTAAAACAATTAATTAAACAAAAAGAAATCTCAAAATAATAGTTTGGTTCACTAGGAGCCTATATCCCTATCCATTTACCAGAAATATCAAGGAATAAGGATACAGATATGAGACATATTAGGCCTAACTGAAGGAGCAGTTAAAAAAAAACAAGTTATTAAACATAATTCACTTCATTAAAAGTTCAACTGGATTTACGGATAGCTGCGGTGTGTTTAAAATAAGCAAGGGTTTTGAAGATTTTAGATCCTGATGTGACAGAGACTGACATATCTACCTCTTTGCTTGTATGTGAAGCAGGGGCTCCATTCTAGTTCCTCAACATTGTCCTTTCTTTGTCCCAGAGCCTTTTAATGTTTCCAGACTTTGTGGTGATTTATCATGGTAATTACAATGTATTATTTCATGATCCTAATTATCGGAAGAGCTAATGCTTCAGATTTGGATGACATGAGTTGGGCCAGACACTAAAGCCAACAGAACATGGAAAAGAGCACATTTCATCCCATGAGGTCACTTGGGCCGAGAGCCCAGGCGTACCTGAGACGATGAAGGACTCTCTCCAGCGCGGCAATGACAACGACTGGACACCGTTGGAATAAGTCCCTTTGTAGCCAGATTGTCCAGCAACTTTCCGAACAAGTATTTTCCCTCCTGAATTATCAAGCACGCCACTATGAAGAGAAACAGAACGGTGAAGAACGGAAAGATACCATTTGATGCAATGAACAGACTATCAAACCAAGCCTCTGTCTTTATTGACAGGTGTACCCTGACTTGCGGCCCATCCCTCGAGAAGGGCGTCTCCACCGCAGGTTCCCGCATCTGACCTCCAGGTCAGGCATCCTCCTCCTTAGTACAGGGCCCGGCTGTTCCGTTGGGTGGCAATTTCTCTTTGCCACCATGCTTCAGATTTCTTTCGCTTGGTTTCCTCATCCCCACTAGTTCGTTGTTTTTTTTTCTGCCCATTTCTAATTTGCTGCCGTGACACAGCAGAATGACCCCTGCTGTTCTGAAGGGTGGCCATGACATTTTACAAAGTAGATTTTTTCCTTTCATTTTGGGCCAGGGGAGGGAGGTGTGCAGCTAAACCGAACTCATTAAAAACATTCCTTCCCCAAGGACTAGAAATAAAAAACTAGGATTCTGAAGGTTTTAGATCCTGATGTGACAGAGACTGACATATCCACCTCTTTGCTTGTATGTGAAGCAGGGGCTCCGTTCTGTTCCTTAGCATTGTCCTTTCTTTGTCCCAGAGCCTCTGTCCCAGGCTCCTGTGGGCATTGTGACTTGTGGCACACGGGACAGCGAAAAACACACTTAGATTCGTTCTTCTCCACACCCTCACTTCCTGTCAGGAATGAGAGTTGCCGTTTCCTGCCCTCCCACCTTCACGAGTCAAGAACTTTCAACACTCAACCGCTCCATGACCCAGAATGAAGGAAAGTGATAATAGTTCTTGACACATGGAGCACGTAATTGCTTTAAGATCATCCCCGTGTAAGGTTCCTCCGGGCTCTTCCTGGCACACCTGTGAGTCGCAGAGTGAAGGCAGGGCTATTGCTGCCATTTCCCAGAATCGGGCTTGGACCAGTGGAGAGACTCAGCCCAGATTCTGTGACTAGTAAATTGCAAGGGAGGGATTCGAAACCAGGTCTAGCTAACCTGGAATCGTGGGTTTGTCTCACTTGGTCACAATTGTCCCTCAGGATCCAAAAGTGCAGGTATCTCCTGATGCCAACTCCTCAACTTCCCAATTTTTTTTTTAATTCTGACTTGGAGTGATTATTTATTTATTTATTTATTTATTTATTTATTTATTTATTTATATTTTCTCTGAGGGTTGTCTTTCCAAATCCTTGTGACCCTGCCCTGTCTTTTCTCTCAGGAGCTCAGAAGCCGTTCCCTCAGGTGTCCCCGCCGCAGCCAGCCTGGTCTCAGCTCCCCCACCCAAGCACAGGGTTTCCACTCACGGGTCTGTTCATGCTGCTCGTTCCCTCAGGAAAACCAGCTCCCACTTCTGCCTGATGAGGCCTGTGCTGCTCGGTGCACTTTCTTCTCCGCAGAGATTCTGAAAAGACTTGGCTGCATCCCTTCCTCACGATGCTTCAGACTCTTGTCTCAGATCCAAGACTCTGATTTTATTCAGTCTTGCGCAATTTCCTAAAAATTTCTTGAGTTGACTTTTGTCTCCCAACTAGATTAGACATTTTCTTAGGGAAAAGACAGCATTTTATCCTTTTGCGTTGGAAGGCCTGTCAGTGGTGCATGCGTGACGCCCACATGGGCTTATGAAGGCCAACTGTTAACTTTCCAGGACTGTGAGAGTTGGATCATTTCACATGGTAGCTTGAAATCACCATGATGGGAAGATTTATACCCTTGAAATTGGTAAATCATCACTACCCCTGCTTTGGGGGAGCTGGTCGTCATTCAACATTTATGAGCACAGCTCTTGGTGTAGGCTGAAAATTCTAATTATTTGAAAAAAATTATCCTATACTCCCTTTACTTATAATTAATGGAGAAGACAGAAATAACACCTTTTTTCTTTCCCTCCTGAGAAATTATTCTGCCCTTGGTTTCACGGTCCATTATAGTGAGGAAGTGCGCGGGCGTGCACTTGGTCAGAGGCAGGGTAGCTGCCCCTCGCCGTGAGGGGAGGGGGGTCTGTGTTTAGCTTCCCTCAGGCTGTTTGAGGAAATGGGAAGGGCCCAGGGGCTTCTCCAGCTGGACAGGGCTGCTGATCTGATCCCCCCATCTGAGGGTGATGTGAGACTGAAAACCCAGACTTTGGGGAAAGGGCACGACAGAACTATGGTGTGCTCATGCAAGCAAGAGGGATGCCTCATCTTGAGAATGGACTTAACTGGAGGATGTGGATCTTCTCAGAGATTCTACACAAGGGTAGATGCTGAGGAGGTCAGGGGTCTATAAACTACAGGGGCCTACGGCAGTCTGTGGAGGCAGAATGCACTAGAGCCTCGACACCTGGAGGAGAAACTGGAGGGAGGGAGAGAGCCTTCAAGAAGCTGTGGTTTCACTTCAGAAGCAGATAGGAACCATGACACTTCGGAGAGTTTATGGAGATGGGACCTCGTTTCTATCCTCACTCAGACATAGGCACCTTCTATATATTATCTGAAAGAGCAAAAACTGGTCTTTGCATCATCAGACGTCCTGCTTGATGCTGGACACAGCCTTCAGGCTCCTGTCCTCCCTGACCCTGGTACCAGGGGACTGGGCTCAGCTGCGGGTCAGCTGCCCGGTTCAGAGAAAAGGGCTGGGATTTGAACAGCTGCAATTCTCAGGGTGGGCATCTGGTCAGAAATCGGCATGAAGTGGGGATGGCCTCCTCATCACCCCACTGAGGAGAAATCTTCCCTCTCCCCAGCACTTGGTCCCACTCTAAATACAGAGGTGAATTCAGGACAAGACTGAGCCGAAATACAATGCCCGAAGTACATTCATCATCCCTTTGGTTTGAAAGAATCAAGGGAATCACTCATATTAAGACATCTGATTATGATATATTGTATGGGTATTAAATCCTAAAGCTAAATCTGAATTTCAAAACCAAAGTGTGCTCTCTCCAACCTCCAGTTCTGACCATGGAGGACTCTGTGGGCCACTCTTGGAGGCCCCATATGGACTTTCTACACAAGTTCTTTGTCTTAAATCCTGCCTTCTGAAAACATACTTGTTTTGTTTGTGAAAAACAGAACTGAGAGTGTCCAGAATTCCTATCTATTCTCCCTTAAGACTTCTATTCATCCTCCCCACGAACAGTGATACTTCTTTCCAAATAGAATTCCCCACTAGATCAGATCCCAGTGCAGAAAGTTTCAAAGGGCACTTGGTTGCTCAAGTAGCAAATCTTGGTTTTTGAAACATTCAAGCTCTTGTCCTCCTCCTCAATATCTTCCTCTACATTCTCTCCACAAGTTTCTGTACCCCAACCAAAATGCTGGGTCTGCCGAGTCCTGGTCCTTGTCAACACCTTTCTTACCCTGCCCGTGGTGGTGTGTCCATCCACCATAAAGCCTTCCAGGCTCTGACTGGTCCAAAGACCACATCCACCTCACGTCCTCACTTTGTATATTAGGCAGGGCTGGGACTCCCCTGTTCTTACATGAGCGTGTCACTTGGGATCTGGACTGAAAATCAGGGGACGTGAGCTCTAATCCTGAATGTGCAACTAACTAGCCATTGAATTAACTTCCTTATTTCTCAACTCTTCATTAACAAATGGGGATGTTAACAGCAGCCTCGTGGAGTTGAGATGATGTTAGTAGGAGAGAATCACAGCGCAAGGGATTACTGTGATTATGACAACATCTTTGTGAGGTTTAATTAACTCATGTGACTCTGTCCTGCGTGAGAGACACAAAAAGGCAAGACAGAGCCAGCAAGGGCCAGAGGAAGCTGGTGCCACTCATTTTGGACCCCCCTGGAAAAATACAGTGACCTTAAGACAGGTTCGGCCCCTGCAGCAGACATCAGTGTCCACACAGACACGGGCTAGTGAGTCCTTATGGTGTGGGAGCTGTTCGGGCATGCACACACGTGTGTAAGGCTGCATGTGAGCACAGGTGTGCAAGCATACATATGGGAACAGGCACGTGTGTATTCGTGCATACACACGTATGGATAGATTTGGGTACCTCTTTGCTTTGTGCACGAAATTTCTTTCAGAGTGAAAGCAAAGTATTTCTTCTGTATTCTGGGGCTAAGAACCAGGGTTTGGTGTAGTTTTTCTTGAATGTTTCCCTACTTCTCCATAATAGAGACTTCAGCGTTCCGCTCCCATCGGAAAAGTCAGCTCATCAGCTCTCCCCGGCAGTGAGAAGAGGAGGACGGCCAACAGATTCCGCTAGGAATTCTTAAATATCAGTTTACACATTGACTTCACTCTTGCTGCTTCCCCAAATTTCTGAGAAACTACTAACGAGACACCTGGAGAGGGAGTAAATTTTACATCTTTCTTCCTGTCTCTGGCAGGGAGACGACAGATCCCTCACCTGACTGGTGTGCAGGTAAAGAGAAGGAAAAAGATACTGAAGCCCGAATACTTGAGAAACTGTATCTGGTGGCTGAGCATTGATTCAGGAGTCATGTCCCAAAGAAGTCTCAAAGTGGGGATTAGGAGTGTGGGCAATGAACTCAAGTTTGAGTCCCCACTTGGATACTTCTTAATAGTGTGGTGTTTAGAAAAGTTAGTCAGCCTCTGTCCATCTGTAAGATGTGGGCAAGGGTAGTGGCCATTGCACAGGAAACAGTGAGGATTAAATAAGGTGATGTAAGTGAGGTGCTCCACATGGACACATTAGCCTTATTATCAAAGACAAGAAGTAGACATGCACCCCCTCTGGGTTTGGACTCCCAGCCGAAGCAAAAGACGTCTGAGGATTCTGGGAAAGTCACTTCTGCCTCTCTTCATTTAGGCAGCGACTTTGTTCAGAGCATGTCCTACCTCCTGTCCTCCTTCCTGGGTCCCAAGCAGAACCACCCGTCACCCTCCTGCTCACTTTCCCTGTTCTTCTCATCTACAGGTTATCACCACTGCTCTGACATTTCTTCTCCAAACCTCCAGGTCTTCCTTGGTCACGTCCCTATTATTTCCTCATTCAGTATGTACAGGTAGGAAAAAACACGCTGTAAGTCACCAAGAACTGTGGTTTCCTTGTCATGAATATGAGAGAGTGGAATTCTCCTCCCCATCCCCTTAGAGTAAAGAGAAGTCAGTCCTTTCCCTGGAGTCCTGTGAAGGGAGCTCTGGGGCCACGTGGCTTCTGTGCATTCCCCTGGGATAGGGTTGCCCCGGGAAGGACAGATGCTCAGGTCTGTGTGTCCAGTGCTGCTGGCCACGCCTGGCCCTGGGCACCCCCTGCCCACAGCCTGGCCGCCCCCTGTGAAGTGGCTTGGAGCTGCTCACCTGTGCACGGCGGCGCCACACACGCTGGAGTACGATGCGTAGACGTCCGTGCCGTACACGTGGTACTTGGGGTCTTGGCAGCCTGCTGGACATTTCACCACAAACTCAGGATTGATTATCTTTCCAGCTTTGACATCGCAGTTGATCTGGGGCACAGCTGGGAAAGCAAGATGAGGTCAGAGTTACACCTAGGGATATCTGCTTCCACAGGGGTGACTCGGTTAGGTTGGAACTGCCCACTTACTTGCTCTCCAAAAGCCAGGGCCTGGGCTGACCCAGGGTCCTGTCCATATAACAAAAGCAAAGATATCATTAGGACGTTCCTCCAACCAGAAGAACAGCAGCGACCACCAATGCATTTAGCGCGCTGAGAGCAGAAACAGAGGGGGACTCTTGTGCTTCTCCAGACAACGGGAGAGGAAGACTCTGGGAAAAGATCCACCTCCGGGGGTCTGAAATGTCACCTTGAGCCCGTGGCTGTCGAACCCTGGGTTTTCAGAAGCTCTGCAGCTAGCCCAGGAAGAGAGGAGCCTCTCAGACAACCTTACAGACAGAAGGAAGGCATTTCAGGAAGCGTAAATGAGGGAACCTGGGCCTGAGGCCACGCAGCCAGTACCAGGTTGGTCCCCTGCCTCAGAGGCCTGAGCTGATGCCAGCTGGGAGGACAGGGATTGGGAGGCCTGGGCCAGGTGAGGGAGGTGTGTTCTGAGGGACACCGTGGAAAGGTTTGGATAGGGGAGACATCATGAAAGAGATCTTCGGTCATGATTCCAGAGAACGGGTCCTAGATCCAGGTCGCCTCCTCCAACAGGGAGCAAGGAGCTCCCCCACGAGCAGCCAGAGGAAACTGATTCTTTCATGTCTACTTTTTGGCTTTGTTGCCGCCATCGCCGGACTAGCACCAGCCATCAGTCGCATCTTCTAGAGCTGAAAGCTTGCCCGGGAATGAGTTGGCATACATTCTGTAGCGGCAGTACTAAAAGGGGGCTTAGTTGTGTCTTTCTTGAAAAAATGGCCCTCAAATCTCCTGGAGGAAGAGGCCTCCTCAGGGATCCCATACTGGTGCCCTCGGAGCTAGCAATGTTTTCCGTTCTGGGCCCCCTTCTTCCTAAGGAACTCGGAAACATGAGCACAGTTCAGAGAGGACGCAGGCTCAGGAGGGGTCCCGAAACCATCAGATGTAGAGCTGGCTGGCCAACAGGGGTGCTTGGCCCCAAGGAGGTGAGAAGCTGGAGGAGGCCAGGGGTCACTGGCTTCCCGAGCGGGACCGTTGAGTGCGCGACACCAGACGGCCAAGCGAGTACGAAAGGGGAGACTTTCCACACAGGCACATTTGGCTAAAACTTTCTAGTGCTTGAGGTTGCCCCTGAAGGAAGGGGCTGCCTCCCGAGTGCACATGAGTGGGAAGCGTGTGAGCAGGGACTGAACAGTGGAAAAGGGAATTTCTGCCCCCAGTAGGAGGGAGAAATAAAGCCCCGCCCGGTGCTGAGAGTCCGTGATTGCACACAGGGATCCAGGATCTCTGCCAGGCCACCCACCCTCTGCCTGGGTTACCGAGATGCTCTCAGAGTTGTTAATGGCTTCCATCTGGATCCAAAACCCACACACTCTCTCTTTTTTTTTTAACCCTTATGTATCCGAATGGAGCATAGACTCAGACTACAGGCAGAAGCGAAGTTAGAACTCCTGCTCTTTCCCTAAGCACTCCTCCCAGTGGATCGGGGCAGCGCAAGGCTGGGCCCGGTGTGGAAACCCTTCTCCTGGGGGGCAGGGGGGCCCGAGTCTGATCACAGGCTAAAACGATTTGTGGTCTCGGTTAAGAAGCCCAGCGCTGTGCTCTGAGCAGCCTGTGGTTTTCCCCTCCCTACCGCAGGTGGCCTCCTCTCCAAAGCTGTGCTCCTTTTATCTTTCATTCTTTTCAGTCCTGATACTCAAGGCTGCATTTACTACTTGGAGCCTTAGAATATTTTTTTTTTTTAAGGCAATTTGGGGCCTACAGATACCAGGGTAGTCTCTCCTGAAATTAGTTAATTGATCCCTGGGTGTAACTGGACGTGCTCAGCTCCCTTCCCTTCTGCACCCCACTTCCCCCCCTCCCAAATGCATCTGCTCCTTCCCAGGGACCCAAGAGGGAAGGCAGCCTTCTTGGTTCTCAGGTACTTGAACTAGGAGGTGACCAGCTCTGTGAACTGGGGTTTAATGTGGATGTGACTTTGGCTCCCCGAGGTTTTGCCTCTCCTGGCTGGCCGACCCAAATTTTCTGGAGGGAAGAAGTAAAAGGGGGTAAATCTAGAAGCTTATTGCATGAGTATTACACTGTGATCAAAGCTACTGAAAGACTTCAGTGTATTCACAGTACATGCAAGCGGTTTTCCATGAAATACTTGGTTTAAAAAGACAAGGGGGAAAGGTCACATGGGAATATTTCCTTCCTGCTGATCAAGTTCCCCTTTCCCTTAAGGGGTGTTTGTTTGTTTGGTCTCAGTTTTTTTTGTTTTGTTTTGAATTTATTTATTTGACAGAGAGAAACATAGCCAGAGAGGGAACACAAGCAGGGGGAGTGAGAGAGGGAGAAGCAGGCTTCCCGCCGAGCAGGGAGCCCGATGTGGGACTTGATCCCGGGTCTCCGGGATCATGACCTGAGCCAAAGGCAGTCGCTCAACCAACTGAGCCACCCAGGCACCCCTGTTCTCAGTTTTTACAAAGGCTTTAGTACCTTAAATGAGATCTGCTTTAACTGCACGCAGTTGGATTTGTAAATGAATTAGTCAGTGAACTTGACCCATCGCAGGGAAAAATGAAATCAAGCACATACACTCCTGTGCTTTGGAAAAACAGGGTGCAATGGCAAAGTGTGGCTAAAGGTCAAATATTTGTTAAATTGGTACAGAAAATTAAGCTGGAGAGAGTGAGCTAATTAAAAGTAATTGCCAGAATCACTGGAAAGTGTAACGTCTGAATCCGGCCTCTGGAAGCAGCAACCATTTGTGTTCTTTTTGGCCACTCTTCTTTGAGTGTGGAAACTACCATTTAGTTCTTTCCAGTATTCCCCTGGTTGTTTGTGAAGTCGTCTGTTTTCTTGTAATTTCTGAGAATCTTTCCTCCATCCATGTGAGGCCCAAATGAAGTGATTATTCTTTGCATTTTCCCTGAACACTTTTGAACTACTCGCTCCTACCATATAGGTTTTCTTTTTCTTTCTATTTTGTTGTTTAGATTCTTTTCATGTCCCCTCCACCCTCCTCTGGGTGTTATCTCAGATGTGCAGAAACAGGACTTCCTTAAGAGGACATGTAAAAAGTAAGGCAGTTCAAGAGGTATGATCCTCAGGTCTGAAGGGAGTAGGA
This sequence comes from Spilogale gracilis, assembly GCA_004023965.1. Taxonomy (NCBI): domain Eukaryota; kingdom Metazoa; phylum Chordata; class Mammalia; order Carnivora; family Mephitidae; genus Spilogale; species Spilogale gracilis. Next base: position 58,635 of record PITA01009516.1, on the reverse strand, counting down.
AGACAAGTGGCAAATGGCCAGAGTTTGGGTTGGAGGGCCCTGTGTCCCTACTGTGAACCTCAGGAGACAACTTAGTTAGAAGTGGACGGTTGCTGCGGTAGAGAGGGAGCCCTGGGCTGAAGTCACGGAGATCCTGGGGTTGCCCAGAGCTGATTGGGTAGAGCCTCTGCCCGGAGACCTGTTCCTCGACCATGTGTTCTTTCTCTACCTCATAGGATATTTGCCTGCTCATGGTCGCTATCACTTTCACGACAGAGCTCAACATTAGAGCATCACAGAAACTGCCAAGAATTTTTCCTGGAGGCCCTTGGCACCAGCCACAGGCAAAAGAGAGCCACGTGCCACCCGGATGGTTAGGACTAAAAGATGACCTTTAGATGTGGCTCCCTGAGGTCCTGTGATTGCTGTTAGAGATCTCAGAGGGTTCCTGGGCAAAACTGGTAGTGTCTGAGCCACTATTTCATGCAACCCTGAAATCTTAGAGGCAGGACTGCACATCCTTCTGCCCTGGGTTGGGTCTCCTGTCTGGTCTAATAATGGATCAGGTGGTGGGTTATCAGACTGGGTGATGTCCCATACAATAAGCCAGTGACGTAGCAGGCCAAATGAAAGCAATACTCTACTTGTTGTTTTCCATTTATCTGTTCACTGATCCCAGGCAAGCTGCATGGCTTTTCGAAAACAGAGTTCCTAATCAGTTAAGAGAAAGTCATTGTAAGCTCGTCTCCTGGAAGAATTGTTATAACATAAAAGCACTCATGCATAAGTAGTTTTGATGTGAAATTTGATTTTGTAAGACTGTGATATTGAACTAGACGAAATCCTATTTTAAGAGCATTATAAAAATCTTAATTTAATGAAATAAAAATGACCATTAAATACAATTTGATGATGAACGTTTCCTTCTCCTTGATCTTGACACTCAGTAACCAAATCATGGTAATCTTTCCTTTAGAGTGACTTCTTTTGCAAAACATTCTTTCCCATTTTTCTTAAACAGTCCTCAAGCACCTTGAATCTCTGGGTAAAAACCATCGATATGGTCTTGCTACCTGTGAAAAAATTCTAAAATCCTTAAGGCCTTTCCATAATCCCCTCTACAGAACTTCTGGGCTTGCCAATATTGTTCCTGGTACTTTTCAAATGCATATTATCTTGCAAACTTGGCTTGGATCATTTCTGACACCCAGAACACTTTTCCCTTTTATCTGTTTAAATGCTACTACTTTTCAAGGTCTCAGTTTCACTAATATCTTCATTCACCTGCTAGAACATGGACTCCGCAAAGATGGGGATTTCTATCTGTTTTATTTAGTGCTGATCAAGAATGTCTGCTGAGGGGCGACTGGGTAACTTAGTTGGTTAAGCATCTGACTCTTGGTTTTGGCTCAGGTCATGATCTCAGGTTCATGAGATCGAACCCCATGTTAGGCTTCATGCTCAGTGAGGAGTCTGTTGGAGATTCTCTCCCTCCTCATCTGTCTTTCCTCCCAGCTTGCATGTGTGCTCTTTCTCTCTCTCTCTCTCTCTCTCTCTCTCTCTCTCTCTCAAATAAATGAATAAAATCTTAAAAGAAAGGAAAAAAAAAAAGGAATGCTGAATGAGTGACTTAATGAAACTAGTCCACTAGCAAATCTTATTAGTTTTATCTCTAAAGCTGCTATTTCCTCTCTACCTTCATGTTAGTTCAAGTCACCAACATTTCTTGTCTGGACTATTAACATAATGACCTCATATCGTGTCTTCTTCCTTCTGTGTTGCCCTTCCTGCTGCCCTAGTTGTTTCTCCATTGGGCAGCCAGTGTGATAACTTAAAAAAGAAGTAAACACATTTCATTAATCTCCTGCTTAAAACCCTCACTAGCTTCCTATTGCTCTTAGGATAATGTCCAAGCTCCTTGAGATGGTCTACAAGGTCTTAAAGGATTGGTCTCTGTACTCTTGTCTACTTAATCTCCTACAACTGGTACTTGGTGATGAGAAGGTGCTGGCCAGCAAAGGCCTGAAAGAAGGACCCCCCAGACAGAAAGAAGAACCAGGGCAAAGACCCTAATGTGGGAATGGGCTTGGTGGTGTGAAGAACATCAAAGAGACCAGTGTGTGTAGAGAAGAGTGGATTAGGGAGCGAGGGGTCTATGATACAGTCTAGGAGGAAGCAGGGGCCAAATCAAGTAAGGATTAGATGAGTTAACAATTCTGCTATAACCAAGATGTCGACAAGTGTTCTTGCTAACGCTCTTTTCAGAACTACACATTAGTTTTTTTCAGAAGAAATTTCTTGCTAAGCCTACTTGGGATAGAGGCTTCCCACAGGAGCTTCCAAGGGCCTGTGTATGGGCTGAATTCTTCAGAGAGTCGAGGAGAAGCATCCATAACATCAGCCTGTTAATCTGGAAAGAGGAGGCAGGACACGAGATGGTAAGGGAGAGAGGGTGCCGGCGGAATGAGGTGCCGGTGGAAGAAGATTTTGCGTTCCATTTTGCTTCTTTTGGTCCTTGAAAATCTGGAGTAAGGGCTCCAAAATATGATAGAATATCAGATGCAGGGAGGTTTCCTCTAGGAGTGAGTAAAGTAGCTGAGTCACAGGGTAAGGTAAAGCAGGAAGGCCGTGGGCACACAGGAGTGACTAGGTAGAGAAATCATGAAGAAGTACATTTCAGAGTCTCCAGATATCATGGGGCATGCTCCAGACTTTTAAAAAGACCATAGAACTGGTATTTACGCAGGCTTAATCTGGCACTTGAGGATCCGTGGTGGCCACACTAACACTGCGTTGATGATATTATAGCGTCAGTTCATGGTGGCGCTGGATTTGAACTCTGAAGTCTGATTCCCACAGTCTTACCTGAGCCACGCTTTTGCTACGTTGTGAAGCCATGGGGGCCAAGGAAATAATTTCCTCTGGTCACAAAAAGTTTCTCTAAAATACTATATCAAGCAACAGTTGAGGGAAACATAAGATGGACTGATTTGCTCAAGTTCAGGTACCAAGTAAGTGGCAGGGGGAGGAAGTGAACTCAGGTCCTCCGGCTCTAAAGCCAAGACTCGGCCACCTCCACCTGGTTGCTTCTTCCATAACTGAAGAGAAAGAGTTAAATTGCTATTCCCTACTCTTATCCTGCAAGACTTTTCTGAACTCAAAGATCACTGACAACCATCAGCAGGTGACTATTTCTTGCATATAGGGTATGTGTATGTGCACACACACTTGTGTGTGTGTGCGCATCTGTGCATTTATCCCATTGTTTTCCTGTTATTCCAGAGAATTGCCATGATAGAGTTTTCTCAACTAAAAAATCGTACTTCTCTTCTCACCCCCAGAAGGAGGGCTAGAAAGTTTATCCTCTTCCGTTTTTATGGTCTGAGAAAGGCCACACACACCAGTCTGTGCAGAGGACACATGGATGTTGGCACTAGGTGTCTAAGAAGCTAGCACACGCTGGGGATTACTTACAAGTTGCTGCAGCTAACAACACGTGAACCTACTCAAGAAGCTGTGTGTGTGTTAGACTCAAATCCAACAACCACCTAGAGCTGTATATCTCTTCATCAGTGTCCAATGCACTAAATAACCACGTCCCAGAACAATTACCTCTTCATGCCCAAGGCAGGACTACTGGGAATCATCAACTTTCAAGGTTGATTGCAAAGATCTTTCCATGCCTTACAAGGTATTAAGGTTAACTTATTGGAGAGAACTATGTGAATTAAAGGTTGCACAATTTGCCACAAGCTACAACTATTACAATAGACTCAAATGAAGTGGAAATATTTCAGAATGTAGCTTCACTGCCTGTGGAGAATATCCTGCTGGTGTTTATCTTGCTGATTGTTGTCTTCATGCAGAAGGCTCTGAAGACTCTGAGGGTCCCCACTGTCTCATGAATGGCCAAGAACAAAGCTTCTCTGAATGGCCTTGCCTAGTCTTTACACACATTCCAGCTGCGTCTCTCATGACTCCCCCTACGCTTAAACCAACCACCTCGCTTACTATATCCTGACCTCATCTTCCACGTTTCCCCCAGCATGTCTGGGCTTGTCTACCTGGAAAGCCCCTCACCTACCTCTGTGTATAAAATTCTACTTACAGTTCATGTCCTATTAAACCAGTATGAACTCTATTCATATATCCCCCGTTATTCTTATATAATAATCACCACATTTTGCTTTATTTTATAGTGGGTTTTTGTTGTTTTTGCTGTTCATTTGTCCTTCAATTCAACATATACTCAGTGAATACTAATTAGGTCTTCATGTTGCTTGGCATTGGGCTCTATGCTCAGCAGGGAGCCTGCTTCTCCCTCTGCCTGCCATTCCCTCCATTTGTATGCATTCTCTCTCTCTCTCTCTCTCTCTCTCTCTCTCCCCATTTAAAATAAATAATTTTTTTTTTTAAAGAATGGATTATATGTACAGAGCAGAAAAGGTGCTGTGCACACAGAGGCCATCTAAATGGCAATGGGAATCGGGTCCAGAAGGTCTCACTTTTGCATAACTTTGTTTTATCTGACACCAGATTGGGTGCTCCCTGAAGTCAGAGAGACTGCAGGAAGGAAAGCTGGTAACACGTTCCATGGAGTTGATTGTCCTCTGACTCTCACTTCATGTGAACCCACTCTTCACTGAAGCCATTGCTTCTGAGGCTCTTCTGGGGGTTCCTGACATGTAGAAAAGCTACTGAGGAGATTTGATAACTTAAATGCTTTTCTTTCTCTGCAGCCACTGGTGGGCAGGGATTGAGAGTTGTTGGTAGACATAATTTAAGGAAAAACATATGACGTGTTTATAATAGTATGGGCTGAAATATTTATGAGTTGAAGAGTAGGCCATTTTTGAAAATGTAATCCACACATAAATGTAGTCAATCCTTAAAATTCATAAGGTATCTTGACTGCCTTCAGAGAAGAGTGTTATGAACACACCTAAACCCTCCAGTCATTATTTGTGGCCTTCCATAATCAAGAAAAATGAAGCCACATTTTGGTCATTTGTTAGAAAATGCTTCAATATGTTTGTGCTGACTAAATCTACCACTAACGTACCTCGAATGAAGGCCAGCTCCAGAGCTCCTAAACCTAACAGGGAAATGAGAACCTCGAAAAAACGCCTCTAAAAATAAACTTGGTGAAACTCTCATTTCACATAGTATGGTGAACTTTACCAGCAGGTTAATTTATTGAGACATTAACTTATATTTATTTTCATTGTATTTTTTTCCCTCATACTATTCTAAGAAGGTAGTTAGACGTTTGTCTTCAAACACCTCTGAAACTCACAGTTTCAAGAGAAAGGGCAGAGTTGCCCAAAGAAAACTCTCCTTCAGGCTTTGGGAATTGGTCTCTCCAAATCCCCCTTGTTTGAGGGTACTGGACTTGATCAGCCCAAAGAGTGATGGAGAGGAAATGATCTCCTAAGACTGGGAAGAGTGGGCATGTAGATCCCAGTAAGGGAAATGACCCTGTTCCCTAACAGCTGCCTTGGAGGAGCCTCATCCCAGAGCAATACTTGGTGTGGTGCCCCTCAGGGTGAAGCCTTAGGCATGGGACTTCCCCATCTTCCCTAAGATGCCACCATTCAGGAAACAATGGAGTGCCCCACTTTCACAGATAACATGGGCTTGGATGTTGAGCAATGCAGGGTTGCTCCCTGGATATTGTAGACTGCACAAGATCTCTGGGGCTGGCTCAGGGAAGGAGGAAGTCCCTGCAATGATGAAATTTTAGTTTCTCAGCCCCTGGACATTGGCAGCTTAGAGTCCGAATTGATTTGATTTAGAAAATGAGGTGGTGATAAGCCAAATATGGTGGAATAACATTGTGCCCAAAACAACAGTCTATGGCTTGAAATGAATGGTCATGTGTAAGTAGGAGGAAGAGATTTGTAAGAACTTGTCCCTTTTCTTTCCTTTTCTTTCTCTCTCCCTCTCTCTCTCTCTCTCTTCTTTCTCTTTGCTTCCCCTATTGTAAACCCCTCATGCGACATTATTTTCTACATGTACTAACTTCTGAGTCCAAACAGCTCCCAAAGGAGCTGAGTGATGTCCATGAAGGCCTCTGGGAGAGCCATGGGAGCCCAAAGAAATGGAAAAAGGGAAAGGAGATGAGAGAATGTGACTGTTGCCTAAAGCAAAGTGACCCCCCCCCCCATACGAACAGATGTATGGGTACTGTGTATGGCTTCTGGCCAGACCAAAGGAAGACACCCATGCTCATTCCTCCTTGCCTGTTACCTGCACATCTCTTCTACTCTATGTCGCATTCTGTCAGCCCTGTCATCCCACAGCCCCTCTATCACCAGGCAGCAGGGACTTCATTCCTCTGTCCTGCCTGGCTTGGCAGGAGGCACTGGGAAAAGCCTCTGGGGTGGAACCTCACACAGACCCACATTTTCAGTCCGGCTCAGCCAACTCATGGCACCGGGTCTCGGGCACTAGATCCTCAAGAGTCAAGAGCCATGCTGCATGCCTAGTAGGGGTCAGTGTCCACTGACCAGAACTCTCAGATCACTTTCTTCTTGTTGCTTCAGCTTCAGTCCCTGGGCTGTGAGGGCCGTCCGTCTTGCAGGAACACTGGTGCCAGTGGAGGGCTGGCTAGACGAGAGGTCAGAGGGCACTGAAGAGTAGCCATGATTTTACCTTCAGATCTGGAAGCAACCCTGATCTGGGCTAGCTCTCTGCTGCAGGGGTTCTTGGATGTCAGCAGGCCCTGGAGTTCCTGGAGGGCTTGCTAAGCCACAGAAGGATGGGCCCCAGCCCTAGTGCTTCTGATTCCCACAGTCCCGGCTGGGGTGCGGGTAGGGGTGAAGGAGGTTCAGGCAGAAGGTCGCAGGTGCTGCCAGGGCTGCTGGTCCAGGAACTAAGGGGCACTGGCCCAAGCTGTGCTCACACAGCGGCCAAAGTGATTTGTTTAAAGCCTGGCTTTTATGATTTCCCTTCTCTGCTTAAAACCCTTTAGCAGCTCCCCGTAAGATATACTTTGAGGTGTCAGCTCTAAGAGTAAAATGCTGACGTTACCTTCAGAAGGAGCTCAGAGGTTCCCCGGCATGCGGGAGTCAGACACGACGTGCACGCATTCATCTCTCAAGGAGATGAGAAAAGACGTAGTTGTTCTGTCTCCCACTTCACTGGACACCTTTGTGTGAAATGCCATTCGGACTCAGTAGACACTCCCACTGTACCTGTGTATGCAGGTGCGTCTCCATGCTTTTTCTCACTAACAAATGGCATTCTCTCTCCTCTCTCTTCATTTGTCGGCAGGGAGGGGCTTCTGTTGGCAGCGTCTTATATCCCTTGCACAACCCTGACCTGCTTTCTCTTCCCTGAGAACCGCCCTCCAGCCTGGACAGGCGATGAGGTTCTCTCTCTCCCAGGAATGTGGACGTAGTACTGAGAGACACGGTGCACACAGAGTGGGAGTGGCGAGGGAAGGGCAGGAGAGAGGGAGGGACAGGGAGAGGAGAGGGAGACAGTGAGGCAGACAAGCAGGGAGAAGGAGAGGTACTGATTCTTGAATTCTTGTCATCCAAAGTACAGCTCCAGTGAGTTCTAGCTGCCAAGCCACAAGCCGCTCCATGTCCTGCAAAAATTCCTTTTGGATTTATCCTGATTGCAACCCACATAACTTGCACGGAGATATTCCCATTGCCCTCATGAGGAAGTCCAGATTCCTAGATGTGGTAACAAAGCTGTCCGTGATCTGACACCTGTTTACCCCTTCATCTCTTATCTCAACACATTCACCTACTCTAGATTTCAGTCATACTGGACTACTTTTTAACTCTTCACTCTTCAGGCCTTGGGCATGCTATTTTCGCTCTGGTTGTAATACTCTTTCCTCCTCATGTTTGCTTGGTATATACCTATTTGGTCCTCACAAAACAGTGTAGTTGTGTTGCTTCCTCCAGGAAGCCCTCCCAGATATTCAGCTTCTTCTCCATATTCTTGGAGTACCTTTAGCTTCCTGGTGACTTGTCTTTCTTTCTCCCTAGATTTTGAGCTCTGCAAGGGCAAAAGGCTCAATCACTGTTGTATCTGGGTGTCTAGCATAGTATCTGGTACTTGGTGGGTACCCAATAAATACTGGTAAAAGAAAAGAATATCATATCTTCTTGCCATCAGTGACCTACCCCAGCAGCAGACTGACAACACTGAAAAAAAAAATTGCTTTGGCCTCAATTTATAGATTGTCAGTTGGAAATATTTCTGAGGTAAAGAATCAGATACTGTCATGGTTTGGGAATATCCTATTACCTTCATTGTATCTCCCCCCACCCCCATTTAATGATTGTGCCAGGGTTTCTAATTAGAGAAAAGGCCTCATGCATTTATTGATTCAAATGTGCTGCATCACCAGGGAGATTTTGAGTATAAGGTTAGAATTTAGCATATCAGAAACTCAATCCATTTGAGATCTCTCAAAGAGGTTTGCCCTTGGGTCATTTAGCACAGGCTTTCATAGTCACTGAAAACTGTTGTCATGGTAATCATGGAACCTTTCAGGATTTTTGTATACGAGTTAATGAAGATACTGGAAACAACCCAGAGGAATTCCTACTTGGGTGTGCATTTGTCTCCATATTAACCCAATCATTGTTTTGAACACATATCTGCCCCTGGGCTGATTCTCTTGGCTCTTGGTAATAACAGGAATAAATAAGCAACTGATTCCTTTTTAGAATTTTAGGCTTGGAGGCTGTGGCTGGCTGCCCTGTTGGTCTCATTTCAACAGGAAATCCCACATGGAGGGTTTAAAGGAGCAGAAGGGAAAAAGAATGGTGTGTGAAGCAAATATCTTTCTTTTATTTCAGATTATTAAGGTTGCAGATTTCAAGCATCTGAATGTAATGACTATAAAGAAGTTTCAGTTGTGGAGAGCACAGAACATCAACTATATGGCATTTCTTTTATGGTCCTTTAAAATATGCTTAAACTTAGGCCTCCATCAAGTCTACAAATAAATGTAGATCGAGATAGCTCAGTGTGCTTGCAGCATTTGAATGTGAGCATTCCCATCTATGTCTCATCCTGCTAGTGATTTCCCAATATCCATTCTAACTTCTTTCCTGTAATATAACCCCTTACTTTAAGCTTAGGCACGTGGATGCTTGAAATCAAGACATTTCCCATTCTCCCTTCAATACTGGCTAGTGATGTTTAAGTAGAAGTGGAGTATTTGATTTCCTGGACTTATCTTTATTTATTTTTTTAAATTAATTAATTAATTTTTTTATTGTTACTAAATTTTTTTTTCCCATTCCCAACACCCAGTGCTCCACGCTCTAGGCGCCGCCAGTACCCACCACCAGGCTCTCCCATCCCCCCACCCGCCTCCCTCCAAGTCCCTCGGTTTGTTTCTGTGTCCAAAGTCTCTGTTGTTTCGTTTCCCTCCCTGGATTACCCTAGTTCCATTTCCTTTCCTTCTCCCACTGTTCTCCAGGTTACCCCTCATGCACCGCAAGTAAGTGAAACCATGTGATACTTGACCCTCTCTTCCTGGCTTATTTCACTCAGCATAATCTCCTCCTCCTGGACTTATCTTTAAAGGGATGGGTATGCATCCTTCTTTCTCCCTCCCTGCTGACTGGAACATGGACATGATGGATGGACCTGGGGCACCCATTTTGGACAATGAGTTGAGAGCCACACTGAGGAAAGCAGAATAATAACGTAGAAGGAGTCTGGGTCCCTGAAGATTGTGAAGCTTCCCTAAAAGCCCAGACTGACTATGTTTACAGGAGAGAGAAAGAAAACTTCAATATTATTTAAGCAGTTGTTATTCTAGATTCCCTGTCATCTAATCTTAACTGATATACCATCCAAAAATGAAATTTATTTTTCCTCTATCCACTGATTAGGGGTGAAATTTTCTGGGCTTTGCTGTGAGATTTACCTTCTGATCCCAGAGTATGCTGGAAGGAGGGCTAGGCTGAATTTTCTGGTATAGGGAATTGACATTTCAATGGCAAGAAAATACCTACTCAAGCTCTGCCATAGAGACATAGTACTGCCTGGTCTTTGTATGTGCATTTTGAAATGTTCCAATATAATGGAACCATATATCTTTCACCTAAAATCAGCATTCCTCTCTCAAATGCTTTTTGGAATGAAGTAGGTGATAAATAATCATCATTACTTATCAGTCTGAATGCAAAACAACTGAAGCAAGTCAAAGAGCCCCCAGACCTTCAAATTGTCTAAAACAAGTACAACAGCCCTCTACATGGGAGACACAAGCCTTATGCTAATGAGGAATTGCAATTTTACTTACTGAACTTGGGCCTCTTGATCTTCTTTGTCATGTCTTTGTTTGATTGTATTCCAGTCACCAGCAAAACTACGTGGAGAAAATGAAAGAAAATCTAATCAATATCATTTTACCCAGACACTTTCTCTCTTTTGACCCTTATGGTTGCTTCCATCACATATTAAAATATTCTCATCGCTGGAGCTAATGTTCTCTTAAATGAAGGTTGGGGAAATAAGATGAATAGTTTGTGTACTTTTCTCGGCCCCGGGAAAGGAGCCTTCCAAAAACACATCCTGGGCACCTGTCCTCTGTTTTGCTTCTTTGCATTTCACCACTCCACATCTGCCCTCTCTAATCTCCAAAAGAGGAAATGGGGGACCCGAGAAGTCAGCTCATTTTCTTGGTGCCAGAAATAAATTAATAGAGGTAGGGTGCGCACCAGGGCCTTCGTGGGTTCTTTCCTCTGTTCCACACTGAGTTTCCAAAGGGCTCATTTCCAGCCAGAGAGCCTGTGCGTGCGTGCGTGCGTGTGTGTGTGCGTGTGTGTGTGCGTGCGTGCGTGTGTGTGTGTGTGCGTGCGTGCGTGTGTGTGTGTGTGTGTGAGGGAAAGAAGGAAGGTAGAATGGAGGGGATATATGAAAAAACCCCAGGGGTGGGCCGTCTTGGAAAGGAAGACATGGGGCTGGGGAGAAGAGGGGGATTGGTCGCAGGGTCTGAGGGGTGACCAGTGGGTCCCCTGGTAGTCCACTCTACCGGCACCTGCTTCTGTGCCCCGTCAGGGCTAACTGCAGGTAGTTGACCTTCCTCCTCAGAAGCAGGAGCAGAGAAGTTTTTGGATACTGCTCTCTTGAAGAAGAAAGGGGAACTCTTTATCCTTTTTAGTTCAAAGTCGCATAGTTCAAGGCCCAGTTTGAGCCTTGTGTTTTTAAAAAGTAACATTGACCAGTTTTTCCTTATTACCAAAACAGTACATGTTCCTCACAGAAGAATGCAAAAAACACTAGAACACTACTGAAAACATAGATGAACACAGAAGATATAATATTTTCATTTTTGGTTCTATATGTATACGTATTCGTGCAAGTGCTTTTAAATAAACATTTGATCATGCTCACACTGCTTACAGTGTTTTGTGACTTATTTCTACTAAGGATATATTCTAACATTTTTTCTTGTCTTGAAATGTTCCTCTCACAGTAATTTTGAGTGCCTGAAAGGTACCATGCTGTATGAATGTACCATAATTTAGTCAACTTCTGACTTAATACCAATAGCTTCCTCCTTGCTCTGAGCCTTTCTTATTTCCTTTAAATAAATTTCCAAATAGAATTTCTTGTCTGAAATATAGGCCCAATCAGAATTTCAATGTGTATTGTGAACATTTCTCATAGCATTTTTTTTAATTAATAACATCTGAAAACGCTCATGTCTTTGTACTGATGCTAATTCTACTTGTAGGTGGAAAAGCAATGTTTTCCTTTCAAAAGACTAGCCAATTCTTCATTCTTCTTGCTTCTTCCCCAGGCACACTTCTACCTTATACACTTCTTGATGTGCTTCTATTTGGGCCACTTTTTGAGATACTCACTTTCTGGATAGGGTTGGGACTCCAGAGGTAAATATGAGGTGATAGAGTACTCAAAATAGGCATTCTACTTCGTGGTGTGTGTGTGTGTGTGTGTGTGTGTGTGTGTGCGCGCGCGCGTGTGTGTGTGTGTGTGTGTGTATCACAACAGAGATGTTTAATTTAGGCATAAATGGACTTTGGGATTCTTGATTAGTAACTACCTTTGAAGGAAAATGTCACCCAGAGTTTGTTAAGAAAATTTTTATTCATATTGTGATTATCTAGCTAGTCCGCATCGATGATGCAGCTCCTGAATTATCCCCCATTTTGAGCAGTAGCATTAGTTGAGGCTGGACAGCTGGCACACCATGTCTTGTGAGAACAGACACATGAAAGAGAACTGAGTAGGAACCGCAAGTCTAGCCAAGTGGAACGAAGGCAGACATTTCTGAGGTGTTATTTACTTCTGGGGTTTTGGTGGGTGTGAGTGTCCTGGAGGTCTAATTTTTAATAGTCGTCTCTGTGTCATTTAACTTGTATATGAAGACACGTCTTCATTTTATACACAAAAACAATGAATCCTAGAATATTTTAAAGAAAAAATGCTAAATAAATATGTAGAAGAAAATCAAGCAAGTTCGTTAGAAGGAATAATTGAAATGGTCATACATTTGGGTACCCATTCTTCTGGAAAACCAAATACTGTCCTTCTGGGCCACTGTGCCTATGGCAAGGGGATTCTAAGTCTCCATATTCTAAGTCTCCATAAGGACTATAAATATTTCAGGAACATCACCTCATCACTTGCATTTGCTCACCCCGACCCTCCAGGCTGAAAACACACATAGCTGGGTTCAGTTTTACCACAGTGGTTAATAAAGTCATTATTTTCAATGGTACACAGAGGCCCTCTCCTCAGCTTAGATGCTTGTTAATTAAAACTCCGCAGAAACCACTCCTCAAGGGGAGGGCTGGTCAATAAAGTTGAAAATATGCTTGTGCCCCAGAGTCTTCACTACTCATCCCTAAAGTTTCTCTTGCTACACTGAGGTGGTGAATTGAGTGTTGAATTCACGAAAAGGAAAAATCAGTCTTGTGTCGCTTTTCTCAGGAAGCCAGGCAGAGCACGGGGACGGATGTCTGATTCTCACTGCCAAGTATAAGGTGGACCATAGGCCTGAAACCCAGTCCCTTCGGCAGGAGTTGCTAGTTATCAGGTGACTGAGGCCATTAGTGTGTAGAAAGCTTGAGGAAAGTAAATCTAGAGTCCAAAGTTCCAAGGCAATCATGATTTATGAAGTTTGCAGCAATACTTCTCAAGTCTTCAAACTTCCGTGTTTTAGTTTTGAATGACATTGACTAAAGTTCTCACCCTTTGACATCAGTGCTTGAAATTTCAAAATAAGCTGAATGTTGAAATTACTTTTTCAGATAAAAGATTTCCCTCCACTTCTTACTCTCTTCCTCTCTAGAGTAGTCATCAGTATAATTAAGATGGCTGAGGCGTGATTGTTTTAAAATTAAATTTAAATAAATTATCATCCAGATGGGTTATAGATAGAGAAATGCACATGAATGAGCTTAAAACAATGTTTGATCTCATTAATGGTAAAAAACGCAAGCTAAAGCCAAGCTTTATAATATGGGTGGTTTCCCATATTATGTCAGTAAATACTGAACAGAAGATTATAGTTAATCCTGGCTTGGATTTGAGATTAGGCATTTAGGTACACTGCTGGTGAAGTTTAAGCAAGTGGAGCCATTTGGTAATGTATTTCAATAGCCTTAAAAATAGTTATATCCTAGGAAATATACCCCTAGGAATATATCCCAAATTACAATCAGAGATATAGACAAAAAATTATATAAAAAATGTTCGCTATAGCATTATTTATAATGGCAATCTGGAAATAATGAAATTTTGGAAATGTCCCAATAGTTGGGGTAACCTGAGTGTTTATTACAAATGTTGTGTTAAAGAATATTAGATGAATTGGCAAGTGCTCAGCTCTAACCTGAAGAATGATTCTGACAAAATTAGAATATATGCAGAGAGAAATAAGTTGGAAAACATACCAAAATGTTTATAATGATGGCATTGTTGTTTCTATTTTATAATTTTTATACTTTCCTATTTTATAGTATATTTATAGTATAGTTGATTACACGTAGTATATTTTAATATAAATCCCATATTTTATAGAGAATATGGTTCTTTTACAATTAAAAAAGACAAGATAAATTGTTTTTTAATTGGGTCATATTGAAATCATATAAACTTTTGAAAGTGAAAAGTGTATACCAAAATCATCGGTATGGTTAATGGGCACTCATATCCCAGTCTTTCAGTCAGTAATGAATTATAATAAAAATTCACTTACTTTCAAGAAAGACATGAAGTGAAGAATATCTAATCAATGATCGAATCAAGAAGAACTTACTGAAAAATTATTATGTGTCTACAACTTTTATAGAAATGCCTCTGTAGCCCATAAACTCCAGGACCCCTCAAGATACTAACTCTAGTGGTATTAACAATAACTTTCTCCTTGACCAAACTCTAATGGGGTTCCTCCAACCCCTCTTCCCAACTGGCCTTTGACCTTGGGCTTGAGGGTTCCTCCTGCAGGGTTCCTGCATTGCCCGATTTTCGCAAAAATCCTGTTTAGAGAGAATCCCCCACCTTTGATATCTGATCACTGTGATCTGCCTTTAGCAAGAATCATGTCAGATAGATTAGCTAGAATCCCCCACCCTTGATGTCTTCTCTTAGTAATTTCCATCTACTGACCCCCGTAACCTGCTGCTTAGACATAAATCTCAGTATTCCCTGTTGTATTTGGAATTGAGGCCAGTTCTACAGTGAGATCTCTATTGCAGTAGTTCCTGATTAAAATCTGTTTTTACCACTTTAAACACTCTCCAGCTCTGGTTCTCTTTAAGTGTCCACAATGCCTTCCTGAAAACTGATTTACAAAGCAGATCATTTTAAAGCAGTTCAAATTTCCCCCATGCTTTAATTTGGTATTATGTACTTGATGAAACATCTAGCATCATATAAATCAGAGCTCCATAGCAAAAACAGGACAACTTATTCTCTTCAATCATGTATATCATAAAATTATGCTTCAAATCGCAGAATATTAAAGTTGGGAGGTTTCGTGGGTTATCTTTTTATTTTATAAAAAGACACAAAGGTCAAGGTTAACACCTTGGCTAAAGCTGTTATGTAATTCTTTGGGGCAGAAGCTGGAACCAGACTGTAAGTTTGCTGACTACTGCCTTAGCCCATTTATTCCACTTGATCCCCGTAAGCACAGTTGTTGATTACACGTGGTACTCTGAAGACATCAACATAAAACTCTGCTGTATCATAAATTCATGGATGTCTAAAACAAATATGGTAGCTCTGATATATATTAAACACTTAATTGACATTAATTTAGAGGGTTTGGGAGGGATCATCAGGCAGTACTGTATGCTGACTGATTCATAATAAATATATATTTTGGTCTCTTGGCTAAGTTTCTGGGTCATATCTCCCCAATCTCTTAAAATTTCCCCAAAGCTAAGAAAAATGGGGCATCTTTTGTTATAATATTTTGTTTCTTGTTCTCCAGTCCTAAAATCAGATTCAAAAAGTTGAAATAGATGTCTTGTTATTCATAAGAAGCCCCTTTCAATCACATCAGTGAGGTAACTTCTGGGAATCCCATCAAGATGAGGGAGCTGGTTGCCAGGGGAACCAACCTCAAATAGAGGGTTTGGGTCCCACTGTCTGATTTCTGGGTGGGGGGAAAGGGGATGGAGGTTGAATTAATCACCAATGGCCAATGAGTTCATCATGCCCATTACTGAAGCTTCATAAAAACCCAAAAGGATAGGGTTCAGAGAGCTTCCATGATGAATGATGAATAAAAATGCTTCTACAAGCTACTCTGCTGGATTCCAAACTCCAGGAGGATAGAAGCTCCTTTGTTTGGGATCTTGCCCCATAGATCTCTTCATCTGGCTGTTGGTTTGTGTTCTTGAATATTCTTTGTAATAAACTGGCAATGTATAGTCATGAGTAAACTGGTTTCCTGAGTTCTGTGAGCCACACTAACAAAGTCATCAAACCCAGAGAGGGGATCATGGGAACCTCTGATATTTATAACCAGTCATCAGAAGCACAGCAACAACCTAGACTTTCAGTTGGCATCTGAATTAGGGGGTGTGTACATCCATCTTGTGGGACTGAGCCCTTAGCCAGTGGACTTTAATGCTGTTTCCTGGTAAACAGTGTCAGAATTGAGTTGGCTTGTAGGACACCCAGCTGGTGTTGGGGAGTCACTTGGTGTGGAGAAAAACCCACACATTGGAATTAGGTGCAGAGTTGGACTCTGATTCCTTACAAATCTAAGCATCCCTGAGAATAATTTATTCACAATATTTCTTGAGTGCCTATGAGATGTGCTCAGCACTGAAAATGCAGCGATGGGCAGCTCCTGCCTTCAGTGAGTTCATAGCTTTAGGGGAGGCAACCGAGTGGAAGGTGAACACCAAACAGCTATGATGAGAATCAATACAGGGCACCACAGAAGCCCTTAGGAAGATGACCTGATCAAATGGTGCCCCCCCCCCCCCACATTTTGAAGGAAGCTTCATGAAGACCAGTAGGGCTTGTGGGGGCTGTGGGAGTGAAAGGAAGAACATTTCGGGCAAGGGATCCAGCATGGTCAAAGGCCTGAAGGGGAGAAATGATGTGAGCCCTGGGGAACTGAGAAGGTCAGTACTTTTCAGGTCCTTGGAAGCCAGAGTGGGCTCTGCAGAGAGCGAGGAAAGCAGAAGACAGCCAGGAAGGTCTTCCCAGCAAGCAAGGTGCTTCTAGAGATGTGGGCCCCATCCCAAAGACAAAGGGGAAACACCGGGGAGTTTAAATCAAGAGTGGTGATCAGACATGGTCTTTAGAAAGATTAATTGGGGTGTGGTGGAGAAGGAGTTAGAGGAGTAAGGATTTGGGACAGGGAGGCTGTACTCCTCAGTACTGAGGAGAGTGACAGGGAAATGGCTGTAGGATGGAGACAAGTAGAAGAGTAAGAGAGATGCTGGGGAGGCAGACTTGTGAGGACAGAGAGGGGACTGTGTGACTGGAGGCTCCCTTGCCTGCTTTGACTTCCTGCCTCCTGAATGGACCGCCCTGAGGGGATAGGGTTCTGCAGAAATGCAGACTGAGAGAGACCAAGGTCAAAAGAGAGTCGTCTCCCTTCTTGGTTCTGTGATATGGGGGACATGCAGAGTATGAAATGGCCTCAGTGTTTGATTGCTTTGTGTGTTTTATAGGAGCTAAAGCCTTCCTATTCCTGACTCCCTACCTTCCCTACATTAAGAACCACACTAACCAGTGGGCAAGTGTGGGAGGGGACAGCCTCCCAAAGGGCAAACTGGGAATGAAGGAACTTGAGCTCCCAAGGTGACTATTCTTTAGCAGATAGGTGGGGCCGTCTGGACCAGAAGCGATATGGCCTCTCCAATTCCCAGTCTAGGCTCCTTCCACCATGTGAGAGCCCTCTTGCCTTCCCAGTGCCACCTCTTTCTCTTCTGTTCACCGACTCTGCTTGTAGACCTCCTCTGCACAGACCTGGGACATTCTGACTTTATTATGGGTTGAATTTTGTCCCTTCTAAATTCATAAGTTGAAGTCCCAGCCCTCAAAACCAAATGTGACCTCATTCTGAAATAGATGTAATTTAGTTAAGTTCTGATGAGGTTGTACTAGAGTAGGCTGGGCTCCTAATCCACTATGGCTAGTGTTATAAGCAGAGGAAATTTGCACACACACAGATTCCCAACCCCACTGATGAAGAAAGCCATTTGGGTGAAGGCAGAGATGCCAAGACATGCCAAAGATGGCTGGCAGACATCCCAAAGCTGGGAGAGAGGTGCAGAGCACTCTCCATCACTCCTCTAAAGAAACAAACCCTGCTGACACTTTGGTTTTGGACTTCTAGCTTTCAGGACTATGAGAGAATAAAATTTCACTGTTTCAAGCCACCCAGTTTGTAGTATTTTGTCCTGGTCACCCTAGCATATGAATAGACCACCCTTCCCGGGTAAGAATATCACAGTGATCCACAGGGTGGCTCTACCCGACATGGCCAGGGCACAGCAGGGTCAAGATTAACCGATGGCCACCCTCCGGCTTAACGCTAAACCCATCAATCCTTTTCTCTCTTCCAGTTCAGCTGCTGCTCCTTGAGAGCCTACCCGAAATTGTGTTCTCTGCCAATCATGGGTATGAGTTTCGTCTCCAAAAGCATGAGTCACCAATGGTACAAATAAGGCCATGTCAGTGATGAGATTTTTTTTTTTTTGAGAAATAAACAACAGATTTCTAAATTCAGAATCTGTAAATATGCTCCATCTGAAACATTTGTTAGTTGCTGAAGAAGGCAAAATATGTGTGTATATATATGTGTAGTATGTACACACATGGGATACATAATTTTGCTTTATACAAAAATATATATACATGTACATCCTGAATTTGGTCTGCACTTAACATTCTCACTTAAACATCTCTCTAAAATGTTTATCATAAAAAGATACACTGTATTTTTTATGTGCTCTGCCTTGGTTTAAACCTCTTCCTGGCAAGATCCTTTGGATCTTAGGAAAATGTTAAAAGCGTATCCAGATACACATATAAAAGTACTTACCAAGGAACATTTCAATAACAGATGCCTTCATAGTGAGGAAAACAATCCCCGTAAATATCAAAATGGCACCCTGGAGAGGAAGAAACAATAACACCATCACATTTCAGCCAAGAATTGGACGTGTAGAGTGTGGGGAGGGGCTCCTTCATTTTGCGTTGCTCCCTGGAGTCTCCGGGTTCCAAAGCTGCAGCTTTCTCTAAGAAGCCCCCCAGAGATGGCAGTGGCCAGTCTCACTGGTACCCAAAGAGCCCATCCTTAGGTAGAAATCCCATTCTAGCCGGCAGCCCCCATTCTTCAGAGATTTGCTCTTTCCTCAGAACTGAAGAGGACGCAACTCCATAATTTCAGGAATAGGTTCAACCCGTCTTCAAAGTAGGACAAAAGCTACACTTATGATATTGAGAGAATATTTTTAGATTACAAATAAATGTTGCATTCATCATTCATGCAATAAATATTTATTAAACTCCCACTATGTGATAAAAATTGAACAAAACTAGTTCTTGCTCTTAAAAGATTTACAGTTTACTAGAAGTGGGAAAACATACATAGACACAAATAACCTTAACATTGGAAAGTGTGCAGACTCCATAAGGGAGTATAAGGAGAGTTTATAGACCAGTGGGTCTCAAACTTTGATGCATATTAGTATCATCCTGGAGTTTTTAAAAGACCCTGGTGCCCAGGCTGCACCTCAGACCAGTTGAATCAGAATCTCTTAAGGTGGGAGCTAAGCGTTAAGTTTTTAAAAGCTCCCTAGGTAATTCCAATGTGCTGACAAGTTTGAGAACCAGTGGTATAGAACAAGACTTCCTAAATCTTACATGCATAAGAATCACCTGGGGATTTTGTTAAAATGCAGATTCTAATCCAGTAGGACTGGGAAAGTACCAGAGATTCCCCAAGAAGCCAGGGAATTTTAGAGGAAGGAGAGATTACACTAGCCATGGGAAAAAGAGAAAGTCTCCTAGAGGTGATAGCAATTGGGTCAGTTTTGAAAGACAAACAGTTTGGACATGAAGAAATATGGAGAAGTGACCCCCAAGTGGGAGGAACAGCACTGACAGGGGCTCAGAGTTTGGGGAGCAGGGTGGATATGAAGATGCTGCTGATCTATATGGGGTTTCCTCCTTCTCTTGAGGCTGTGAGGAAACCCTAAAAGATTCGTTCATTCCACCATTACTCATTACATCGAGCATATACTGTGTACTCTATATGGTCTCAAGTCTTCACATTAAGCCACTGTGGTAGATTTTATGATCTCTTCAGGAAATGAAGGCTTAGAAAAGTTACATGTCACTCCCATGATGAGTGGGCAGTCCGTAGGACCAGATTGGAGGTGGGAGCAGTGAGAAAGATCCGTCCTGGGAACGGGCAATAAGGAAGAACCTTGTCTGTAGAGAATTGAAAGCTTAAGGTTGGTCTGCTTTTTATTATCTTTATAAATTAGCGATTCTAAGCAATGGCAATGATAAAGCACTACTACCTTCTGGGGTGGACGGTTCCCAGTACATCCTTCTGTCCGATGCCACCACTGTGTGACCGGAATCTAGCATTCATACCCTACATACCACTACTATGTCCCTTAGTGTCCTGCTAAATCTGCTTTCTGGGGGGAAAAAAAATCCCTGACTTGCAGTGTTTGTTGATTTCTGTGTGTAAATCTTCCAAGGCTGATTTTGAAGCTGCCAAAGTAGAGAATTTGAAACATGATCTGGTACTAGCTAGGTCCAGTGCAGGCTTATATCCAATATTTGGATTCAGGACTATGCAGAGTTTATTAACAAAAAGCAATTACCAAATTATGGTGGAGGTAGTAATACAAGTACCTGAGGCAATTAACTTAAACTGTTTGGTATATGAAAGATTTTATAACAAACAAATTAGGCAGCAAGAGTGATCTTAAACAGAACTGATGATTTTGTTAATTTCCAGCAACAATTGCAATGTGTTAAATTTCCTAATGAAGGTAGTTGACTACTGGTTACATTAATAGGCAGATAACAGGTTTTGGTTTCAAAATAGATATAAAACCATGCATACAATCTGTTTGCAATTTGATGCTTAAGTAGCTAGGTTATGTTTTAGAAATAAGGTGATAACAAGTAACATTTTGTTTGTCTTTTACTATTTTGAGATGCTCCACAACAACTTACATGCTTCCAGGCCTAGACAATTACCTTTCTTCCTGGATAAATGGGGTAGAGGAAGCTGCCCCATTACACCCCCTAAGCCAGCCCCACCAATTGCCTGTTACTGTTCAGCTTTGCAGATTTCAAGTCACCTTGACTTCTTCTCGTTCTCTACATCTTCTCTCTCAGCCAAGCCTGTTGGCTGGACACTCATACTCTATCCAGAATCTGGCCCAATCATCTCATTTTCCTGTTGCTGTTCACTCTAGGCCGTGCTTCCTGTCTCCTGGATTATTGCAATCAGCTTCCCAACAAGGAACCTCCTTCTCCTCTGACTCCATGATCCACACAGCAGCCAGCATGACCCGGTTCAAAGTAAATCAGTGCACAGCATCCCTTAGATCAAAACTCTAAAGTGACTTCCCACCTTACTCAGAATCAAAGCCAAAGTCTCAACAAGTGGCTTATGACCTTATGTGGCCCCCTGACCTCATTTCTCCCTCACTTATTAATGTCTGGGCACACTGGCCTTCTGGCTGTTTCTAGAACACGCATCTCATCATCTCTGCACTTACTGTTTCCTCTACCTGGATACTCTTCCCCCAGATGTGAACATGACTTACTCCCTCATTTCTTTTAAGTCTTTGCTTCAATGTTATCTTCTCTTGAGATGTCTCCTTACCACTCAGTTTAAATTTATAATCTGTCTCCCACTGACCACCAACTGGTACACTCTATTTTTTCTATTACTTTTTTTCATGTTACTCTCACCGTTGACATACTTTATGGTTTAGGTATTTTACTTGTTTATTATTTGTGTTCTCCACTAGGATGCAGGCTCCACGAGGGCAGGGATTTGTACTTGATTTTTTTATGTGCTTAATAAATACACATTGAATCAATGAGTGAGTAGCTAAGCCTCTCTCCCTTCCCTAGGAAATAAAAAGAGGAAGCAAAACAAAAACAGTCTTATGAATACACTAAAAACTAATGAATTGTACACTTTCAGTTTCTGGTGGGTGATTTATCTCTCAATAAACATTATCTATAGTCAACAAGTAGAGAGAAGATGGATTACAGAGAAAGGCTTGCAGATCTGTCTAACAACTTTAGGAGACACTAGGGATCTGATCTTTCCATGCAGGGATGGGTGGATAAAAACGAACAGGATTCCAGGAAACACTAACCCTGGAGGAATTCTCACCCAAATGCTGACGCCCTGTGATGGAACAGCACCAGAATCACTCCGATCTCTTGGAATGAGAATGTTTTCAGACCTCTTTCTCACCACTTCAATTTCTCTCCTTGCTTGGCCTAGTTACTCATGCCTTAAAACATAGAGGTGCCTTTGAAATGTGTGTAAAAAAATTCAAACCCTCTCTTAGCCATTGCTGAAGCTGGGGATGAGGATGGCCATCACCACCACTAAGCACTTGCTGCAGACATGAAGCTGGGGCATGAGCAGGGAAGCCGGAGCCCGACATCCCCACATGTTCACTCGGGTTCCAACAGAAACAAAACAATTGGCGTTTCCAAAAGCATGTGTTACTGATTGGTGAATTTATGGCTTGTGCTATGAGCTGTAATATGGAATCCTGAATATGAAGCTCTGATGAAGCAAATGAAACCTGATTATGAGATAAAAATACATACCAAGGTATGTAGAGTAGCCAGCCAATTTAATTCAATCTCTTGTTGCCCAGAGTTAGAAAAGAGCAAGTTGGTAATAAATAATAATATCACCTTATATTTACACAGTTCTTCAGGTTTTCTCTCTTTTTTTTTCTGTAGGATATGTCAGAATCTCTTTTTCTTTCTTCTTTTTTTTTTTTAAGATTTTATTTATTTATTTATTTGACAGAGAGAAACACAGCCAGAGAGGGAGCACAAGCAGAGGGACTGAGAGAGGGAGAAGCAGGCTTCCCGACGAAGCAGGAAGCCCAATGTGGGGCTCAATCCCGGGTCTCCAGGATCATGACCTGAGCCGAAGGCAGTCACTTAACCAACTGAGCCACCCAGGCACCCCAGAATCTCTTTTTCTTAAGGCTGAATATTGCATCTCTTATATAAACCATAGTTGACTTCTCTGTTCATTTGCTGAGGAACTCCTGGTTTTCATCTACATTTTAGTTATTGTGAAAATGTCACTATGAACATGGATGTACAAATCTCTCCTTGAGACCCTGCTTTCTTTCTTTTTTTTTTTTAAGATTTTATTTGTTTATTTGACAGAGATAGAGAGACACACAGCGATAGAGGGAACATAAGAAGGGAGAGCAGCAGAGGGAGAGGGAGAAGCAGGCTCCCTGCTGAGCAAAGAGCCCAATGCAGGGCTCAATCCCAGGACTCTGAGATCATGACCTGAGCCAAAGGCAGACACTCAATGACTGAGCCACCCAGGTGCCCTGTGACTCTGCTTTCAATTTTTTGGTGATTATTTTCCCTCAAAAGGAAATCACTGGATCATATGGTAGTTTTATTTTTAGGTTTTTTAGGAAACACCATGCGATTTTCAAAATGGCTGTGCCATTTTGCAGTCCCACTAACAATGCTCAAGGCTTCCAGCATTGGCAGAATCTCACCAACACCTCCTATTTTCTGTCTCTTTCGATAGTTGTCATTCTAACGTGTGTGGAGTGGTACCTCATTGCAGTTTTGAATTGCATTTCCAATACAATTAGTGAGGTTGAACATCTTTTTGAGTGCTTCTTGGCCACTTGCCAATCTTTGCAAAAATGTCTATTCCAGTCCCTTGCTTAGTTTTGAATTAGGTTGTTTTCTTGTTGAATTTTAAGAGTTACCTATACTTTTCAGATATTTATTTCTTATCACATATGATTTGCAAATACTTTCTCCCATTTTTTGTACTTTGTTTGCAGTGTCTTGGATGCACAAGATTTTTAAATTTTCATGAAGACTAATTTGTCTATTTTTCTGTTGTTGTCTGTGGGTGTCTTATCTAAGAAATCATTGCCAAGTCCAATGTCATGCAACCTTTGTGCTTTCTTCTAAGAGTTTTAGAGTTTTTGGTTTTACCTTTCGATCTCTCTGAGTTAGTACTGATTTATGGTGTGAGGCAGGGACCAACTTTGTTCTTTTGCATGTGGATATCCTCGTCTCCCGGCACCATTTATTGAAGAGACTATCTTTTCCCTATTGAATGGTCTTGGCACTCTTGTCAAAAATCATTTGGCCATAAAATAAGTGTTAATTTCTGGCTCTCCATTCTATGCCATCTGTATATATGTCTACCTCTATGCCAGGCCCACACTATTTTGATTACTAAGTTTTCTAGATCAGGAATTTTGCATCTTTCAGTTCACTCCTATCTTTTTAAAGACTGTTTTGGCTAATTGGTGTCCCTTGATGTTCCATATAAATTTTTAGATAGGTTTTTCAATTTCTATAAAATCATCACTGGGATTTTGATAGGTACTATATTGAATCTGTAGGCTGCCTTTGGTAGTATTAAGATCTTAACAAACGGTAAGTCTTCCAATTCATGAATATGGAATATGTTTCTATTTATTTATGCTTCCTTTAGTTTCTTTCAGCAATGTTCTGTAGTTTTCATTGTATAAGTCTTTAACCTCCTTGGTTAAATTAATTCCTAAGTATTTTATTCTTTGTGATGCTATTGTAAATGGAATTGTTGTCTTGATTTCCTTTTTAGATTGTTTGTTGTTCATGTATAGAGTTGCAACTGATTTTTGTGTGTTGATTTTGTATCCTACTACTTGACTGAATTCACTTTGTTTTTTGTTTTTTTCATTCTAACAATTTTGTTGTGGAATCTTTAGAATTTTCTACATATAAGATCATATAATCTGCAAACAAAGATAATTTTACTTCTTCCTTCCATTTAGGATGTCTTTTATTTCTCTCTCTTATCTAACTCCACTGGCTAGAACTTCCAGTGTTGTGTTGAATAGAAGTGGAGAAAACAGGTGGGCATTCTTGCCTTGTTTCTGATCTTAGAGGAGAAACTTTTAGTCTTTCACCTTTGAGCATGTTTGCTGTGAGATTTTAGCGTTTTTTGGTTGTGTTTTTTTTTTTTTTAAGATTTTTATTTACTTATTTGAGAGAGACAGAGGGAGAGAGAGTGAGAGAGAGCATGATATGGGAAAAGGTTGGAGGGAGAAGCAAACTCCCCGTGGAGCTGGGAGCCTGATGCGGAACTTGACCCCGGAACTCCAGGATCATGACCTGCGCCGAAGGCAGACACTTAACCAACTGAGCGACCCAGGTGCCTTGCTGTGAAATTTTACACATGGTTTTTATTATGTTCTGGTGGTTTCTTTCTATTCCTAGTTTGTTGAGTGTTTTTATCATGGAAGGATGTTACATTTTGCTAAATGCCTTTTCTGTATCAATTGAGATGATCATGTGTTTGTTTTCCCCCCTTTATTCTAGTAACATTGTGTATTAAATTAATCAGTTTTTGTGTATGCTCAAACATTCTTGCACTCCAAGAATAAATCCCACTTGGTCATGTTGAATAATTTTAATGTGTTGCTGAATTCAGTTTGCTATTATTTTGCAGATGTTTTCATCAATACTTATAAGAGATATTGTATTGATAGGGGACACTGTAGTTTTCTTATAGTGCCTTTGTCTGATTTGGTATCATGGTAATGCTGCCTTCATAGGATGGCTTAAGGAGTAGTGCCTTATCTGTATTTGGGGGGAAATGTTTGAGAAGGTTTGGTGTTAGTTTTTTTAAATGTTTGGTGGAATTCACCAGAGAAACCATCAGACCCAGAGCTTTCTGTTGTCAGGAGATTTTTGATGATCAATTCAATCTCCTTACTAGTTATGGGTCTACTCAGAGTTTGTATTTCTTCACAGTCTTGGTAGGCTTTGTGTTTCTAGAATTTGTCCATTTCAGCTAGATTAGCAAATTTGTTGGCAAAAATTGTCCATAGTATTCTTTTATAATTTTTAGAAATTTTTAATAACAGTGCAGTGATTGTTTACAGAATGAAAACTGGGTAAGTGGTGATCAAAGACAGAAGTGGGTCTAATGGTTTTGTTCGATTTTAATCCTTACTCTGTGTGCATATGTCAATAAGTCAGAATAAACAGAACAACTTTTTTTCGAAGGTTGAACATAGATAATGTTGATATCAAATGAGAAGCTGCAACGATCTCCTCGCCCCTCCTTGCTCTCTGCTCGCTGGGCTCCAGGTCACCCTTCCCTCCAACTGGGGAGGACTGGCTTCCTAAAGCATGGGTCAGATTGTCCATTCATCCTCTCAGACTCCTTCTTCACAGTCCACTCTCCTATCCAAAACAGAGCCTAATTCTTCAGTGAGACATTACATACTCTTCCTAAAATGGCCCCACTTACCTTTCAAACCATCACGCTGCAGTTCTTTCCTATACTCCTCTTCTCAGACCCACAGAACACCTGGGGTCTGAGGAGGGTCTTTGTCTACATGCAGCACCTCTGTGTCTTATCCCGTGCCCTTACTATTACCCTTTCCAGAATACCTTCCCACTCCTCATCTGCCTCTCACAAGCCTATCTGAGGTTTAGCTCATGGGCTACCTCTTCCCTATACATCTCTCCAATCTCCTAAAGTCAAAACTCATTTTCTTTCATGCATCCCTTTCATCATTCAAAGAAAGTTCTGTGTGCTGTCTGTGCTAGACAGAGAGGAACAAAATGCACATCCCCTCACCAAGTTGGCTGCAGGCTTCCAGAAGGAGTCTGATGCAACAGCATCATAACTAACACTGACGGAACTCATACTAAATGTCAGTGATATATTAATTCATTTGATCTTTACAATAACCCGGCGAGGTAGGGGCTATTTCCTTCCTTAATTTTAGAAGTGGAAATATGGAGGCATACAGAGGGTGGGTAGTTTGCCCAAGGACACATGGCTGGGAAGAAGAGGAACTGGACTTCAAATTGGGCATCCTGAGCCCAGAGCCTTGCCTTTATATTTCACCACTTGCTATGGCTGTTCCACAATAAGCAAGAGCACTTCCCTCATCTGTTCTGATGTAATTGGTCTGAGTGGGTATTGATATTGTTTTAAAGCTCCCTAGGTATCTCCCCTGTGCAGCCAGAGTTGAGAATCTCTGCTGAAGAGCAAACAGTGATGGCAAAGGGGTAGATGGTCAAATAGGCCTGGGGCTTGGGGATTGGAAGGGGCTTGAATTAGTTGAACTGGCAGATTGGAACACAATGAGTGATGAGAGAAGGACAGGACCCAGGGGACAGAGTAGCTTCAGGAACTGGGAGCTGCTCTGAGAGGCCAGGAGAGGAATCACACTGTTGAGAGGAAAGAAGGGGCCATGTTGGCCTTGAATGTCATGCCTAAAGAATGTGCAATTGATCCTTTAGGCAATAAGGAGACATGGAAGACTTAAAAATTATTTTTGCATTCATCATTTTTAATAAGCCCCCTAGAGGCTTACTTGAGCCCCTTGCAGAAAATCTGCCCTAGTGGGTGTGTAAGATTTATGCAATGCTGATGTTTGTCTGATCTATGACTCTACAAGGGGGAGCACCTAACAATACTCTTTGTCCACAAGGCAGAAAAAGCCAGTGTCCATCTGGAAACATTTAATAGTTATGAGAGGCTTATGCTGTATTTCCAAAATGCCAAAAATCCCCTGAGGACTGACATCTCTGAATGGGGAGAGGCCACATCTGCAGCCTTGCTTTCTCTCTATCTGCCTGATGTAAAGCCTCAGTCGCTTGTCAATGGATGTGTGTTGATCTCGCGAGGTCCTAGGAGGTCCTAGGAGGGGTCTTTACAATGTGGAGGTGGCCTTGATCTACATATAAACCTTCACACAGATCGTATTCCTCTGGGCTCGGCCTGAAACACTGCATTTCCTGTTGCCATGACACCAGCAGCCACTATTACAATCCCCTAGGATTTTGTGAAGGAGAGGGGGAGAGAGAGGGAGGGAAGGAGGGAGGGAGGGAGGGAAAGAGGGAACACAGGGGCGAGCCAGAAAGCATGGTGGTTTTTATTTCTTTCTTTATTTTCCTTCTCTTTCTAATTCCTTCCTTCTTTTATCTTTTTGGTTAAAGATTTATTTATTTATTTTGGAGAGGATGGGAGGGGCAGAGGGAAGAGAGAGAGTCCTAAGCAGGCTCCATCTCACAACCCTGAGATCACAACCTCAGCCAAAATCAAGAGTTGATTGCTTAACACAATTGAGCCTTCTTTTATCTTAAAGCAACTCCAAGAGAAAAGTGCAAGCCAAATAGTGAGGGAGGCAGGGGAGATTTTGCCTTTTTTCTATGTTGGCTCCAAAGACTGTACCAGGCTACTTGAAGGTGTGCTCTCCATCAGTCTGTGAAGACTGGACGCTATTGGCTACCTAAGCAGAGCTGCCGATTCTCTACTTCCTCTTTCCTAACACAGCCCCCAATTTTATAAAAGGAATAAATACACACAAATGACTCAGAGGAAGCTACTCCATCCCTAGTTCCTAGGGTGGATCCTGATTCCAAGTCTAAGCCATGGATAGTTTATACACATTCTCCCCTTGCTGAGGATTGCCTCAGAACCTCAGGCTTGAGCATCAAGCATCACTCTCTATGTGATGACACCTGATTTAAGGGTGGGCTGGGTCCTGAGTTGTATCAGACACACAGAATGGAAAGATTTAGTCCTGTGTTTTTCAGGGAGAGTGTTTGACTCCCTTTTTGGTGTGCTGGCAGCCATTTTGTGATCATGAGACAAGTCAGTGTAAGGAACAAGTCAACACTGAAAGGCGGGAAGCAGCCAAGTGAATCACAGAGAAATGGAGCTGGAGCTCCTGGAGCTCTGTCTATCTTATGGCTGGAGGCTGGGCCCACCTCTGGACCACCTGACATGGGAGATAATGTATTTCCCTTTCAGTTGGGCTTGCAGGGAAAAAAAGTATTCCTGACGGCTTCCTAACTCACTATACCTGTCTTTTTAACTGGTGAAGACTGTAATAATGCCAGAGTCTGTAAGATGCTTTCTCAACAATTCTCGCATATGAATCACCAAAGAACCTCTTAAGAAGGTAGAATGGACATTGCTCTCCCTATAATTCAGAGCAGTGAAGTGAGATCTCTTCTAAGGCCAGATCTCTATTTTAGTCTCATGCTCTTTTTACGATATCAAACCTCTCACGTAACTATTATTGTAAATTCCAAATAATTCTGTGATTCATTATATATTATTATAAAACAAAAACTCCATTCCCCATTTGTGTAGTATTTTGCATGTTTAAATGCCTGGTGACATCTAGGACTTTAATCTCAAAAAACTCCTGAAATAAATGTCTCAAATATTATAGTCAGATACGGAAATAACGTTTGTGGAAATTGTGTGACTCAGCTAGTCTGGCAAGAAAAATAACCTAGACCAATCAAGATCTCCCTGGTGATTTTGGCATCAGGACCATGAAAGTCTTGGAAACTGTAGGAGCCAACCTGAAAGTCATGCGGGGCCCTGAATAAGACGCAGAAGGTGAAGGCAGAAATAGAGGAGAAGAGAAAGCCTGCAGCCCTGGGAGAAGCAGAGGAGGAGACGTTTTGGTTTCTGGCCACTTCCCAGGTCCCATTTCCAGTCTGAAGGACGTCCGGCCGGACTCAGTCTCCTGCGCATGACATAGATGTTTCTGGGCCCTTTTACTCCGGCCAGCTGGAGTTGGTTTCTACTTCCTGAGGCTTTGATTCAAACCCCTTTCATCTCTATTATAGTTATCTGTTTCCCTGACCTGAACGGTAGGAAAATGAAAACAGTTAAAATGAAAATGGCCCCTGTGGCTTCCTGTCCATTGGTAGCACCAAGGAGGGGTTTGAGAGGCTGTATCCAGCTTGGGGGCAAGGCTCTGGGAAGAGGTCTCTGTCTCTGACAGAGAATCCCATAGGCCACGGCTGCCCCTGAGAACGAGGAACACAGCCTGCATCCCTGGAATGCTCTGAGAGGCAAATGTGGGAGTGGGTGACCTTGAAACCCGCTGTCAGAATGTCGCTGTGGAGTTCCTGGTATGTTGATAACCACGGTCCACAGCCAAGACTGATTTTGCCCCCTCCCTCAAGGACTTGGCAACGTTTGAAGACATTTTTGGTTGTCATAATCTGGGTGGGCCTCTACC
Organism: Spilogale gracilis; assembly: GCA_004023965.1. Lineage (NCBI taxonomy): Eukaryota > Metazoa > Chordata > Mammalia > Carnivora > Mephitidae > Spilogale > Spilogale gracilis. The sequence goes on along the minus strand of PITA01009516.1, from coordinate 28,894 downwards.
TCTAGCGGCTGGAGGCCAGGATGATGTGGAACGTCCGAGAGGGCACAGGACAGCTCCCCCAACAAAGAACTAATTACCCAGCGTGACATGGGAATAGTGTCAGGGTTGCAAAACTCTTGATTTGTGAGAATTTTTGTTTCCCCCATGTGTTTCTAAGAACATTCTGCTTACTGATGTTCCAACCTAGGGATTTTCCATCAATATAGGTGATTTTTTTTTTAAATAACTAAAATGTGAATGCCTGAGGATCACTTTCTCCAGAACCACTTTCGATCACCATGTGCAGTCAGGTCCGATCCTAAAGCAGTGATGTTCGCTTGTGGCTCGCCAACCCATATGGCGTGGTTCGGCAAGTCAGAACACCAAAAAGGGAAAGCCTTTTTTGGTGTGTATGTTTCAGACCATCATTTTGTACCTCATTAAGAACCTGACATATGGTAATGCTTACCACATCCACAAAGGCTTCGACCAGTAGTGATTTCTAGTGAGGCTGCAAACAGTAATTACGTCTCTGAAGTGGTACTTTAGATCTTATATTGCCAGTAGGAAAAAAATACTAGTTTGCAGGCATGCCCCCAAATGAGGTCTAAAGAACTCCTTCCGAGAGTTATTTATCCTCCGTAATGGAGGGGCAGTCAATCTGGGGGAAGGGCTGAGGACCTCAGTAAAAGACGAGGTGGACCATGACCGCTCCTTTCAGTTACTCTGGAAACCGTGCGCCTTTGAAAGATTCTTGTGGAGGTGTGGAAGAGGATCTTCTCTCATCAGAACCTTCTTTACCTAATGTGTTTAACACTGTGGAGTCGTCCTGCCGCCTCCCACTGGGTTTTCTCCCTCAGGCTTTGAGGTTTGTGTTTTCCAAGGGGCCAGCCTCTGTGAGTTGGGATCCATCCAGCTGCGATCCCCAGAGTCTCGACTGGCCCAAACACTCTGTATTTTTTGGTTAGCCTTCAATTCTGAGACACAGAAAAAACATTTTCACCTCTCACATAGCCTTCCAGCTGAGTGGGAAGGAAGATGAGGATGTGTCTGTAAGGTCCATGGCATCTTCCCATCGGCCTCTTGATAACGAGGGGATTCATCGCAGATGACAGGGTCCCAGCTGTCCCCATGCTGTGGAGAGGCAAATGCAGGGCTGTGGGTCAAAGCACATTCTTGAATCCCAGCAACCATAGGCTGGGGGGAGGGGGGGTGTGGAGGGGGCAGTCGCTGCAGCTGAGCAATTAAGCAGATTAAGTCCTGGCAGTCAGCAGGGACCAGCAGAAGGAGGAGACCCAGCTCTCCAAAGGGAGCCATGCAATGTCTGGCTCCAGACCATTCTCAGCTCTGCCCGAGCCTTCCAACCCTCCTTCATGTCTCTCCTGACAATCTTGGCCCTGCTGTCCAGTGGCCTGTTACGTGAGACGGGATTGGTCTCTTTGTTCTTCGTAGGCAGTTTTAGAAGCTTAGAGTCCACTCCGATAACAACAGCTTCATTTGTTGAGTGCTTACCATCTGCTCCCCAGTGCACAAGGGCCATCTTGTTTAATTACCACGGTGATCCTACCAGCCAACTACAAGTATGCCCATTTTTCAGAGCAGGAACTCGACGTTTAGAGAGTTTAGTGAGCTGTCCAAGGTCAGGATGAACACGGTGCAACTCCAGAATTTCATCCCAGGTCTTGTGTTTAACCCCACTCACTGCCCCATTCTCCCACTCTCTAGGATGAGTTCACCTTCCTTTTTGCCCTGACTTATATATCCGAGGCTTTTTGAAATACTGTGCTGGCTGACAGTAGTTAAGATACTTGCTCGAAAATACAGACATTATGTGATACAATTGCTCAGCTGTAAGGTCAGGAGGTTTTCTTGAGTCCTATCTGGGCCTGAACTCACATATAGCTTTCTCTCTCACACAAATGTTATTTAGGGTAAAGTGATACACCAGGCATACTTTTAAGTTTAACCAGGCATAACACACCCATCTAAATAAACACTGCAGTGTATTGTAATTGACTGTGTAATGAGACGTTAAAATGGGATGACCCTTTGTCTTAGCTTTAGCTGAGACTACGTGAGAACTACTTCCATGTCCCTGAGTGGTCTCCTTGACGGTCCTCTCATGACTGTCTCTCTGCCTGTGCCCCTCCTGCATCTGGGGAGGAGAAAAAGGAGGGAGAACACCGATAACTTTCCCTAAAGCCAATTCCTGCTGTCCAATCTCCAGCTTCCCTCTTGGCTCCTCCACTGGCGGTGTGGTCTGGAGGGAGGCAGGAAGCCGGGCATCCCAGCTCTTGGTCACTCACTACCTTTGAAAGTCCAGCTTGGATGTCCCATAGCCTCATTTGAGATGACCGAATGGTTGTATGTCTTGGGCACAGGGATGCAGTGGCCTGGTGTCACTTGGCTCATGATTCAAACATCTACCGGAGAGGGAAGAGCCTGCGGCAAACCAGCGTCTGGGTGAGCGTCAGCCTCACATCACTTTAGGTCCTGCCCAAGCCAGGTGCACGGAGGGCTGAGCGGGCCACAGGGAGGCACAGGAAAGATGTCCCCAGTGTTCAGGGGCTGAGCAAGGAACCCCGTAAACCTCCAGCCAGAAGAGATCCCTGTGTAACAGCACCTGAGGGTCCCAACAAATGGGGAGCTTCTCCGAACTCACGGCAGTGCCCCCTGGGAACAAGAAACCCATGCACGTGCCTGCCGAGCCCAAGGAGTGCCGGGAGCCAGGTTAGGACAGCATCTGCTTACAAGGCCCTTCTGTCCCCTTACCTTTCCTCTCTGTACCCACTTCAACTCTGGATGTGAAGAGACTATGGTCAGCAGGCAAGGGGAAGAGGGGCAGAGGTGCAGAGCAGAGAGAGAGAATCCCATCCCGCCCCCTTCCCTGAAGCAGCAGTGAGGCCCTGGGGCAGGTGAAATGTGAGGCTGTGAACGCCACTAATTCAGTTTTTAAGCATTACTTTTTTTTTTTTTTAAGATTTTATTTATTTATTTGACAGAGAGAGAGAGAGAGATCACAAGTAGGCAGAGAGGCAGGCAGAGAGAGAGAGGAGGAAGCAGGCTCCAGGCTGAGCAGAGAGCCCAATGTGGGGCTCGATCCCAGGACCCTGAGATCATGACCTGAGCCGAAGGCAGAGGCTTAACCCACTGAACCACCCAGGCGCCCTTAAGGGTCACATCCATAGTAATGACCAAACTGATTGTCTGGGGCTGTAATGCGGGCAAGGTCTTTTTAAAAATTCTGAGTGTGACCTGAAATATTAAGGGACCTACTCAGATTTCATCCAGGGCAGAGGCAAGAGCAGCAGATGGAGTGTGAGAGTGGGTCCCAGGGGGGCCCTGGGGGACTTGAGGAGCATTAGGATAGTGCCCTCCACCTCGACATGTCCAAGTACCTCCATATTACCTTTCTTCTTCACGCTGCCTATCCCAGACACCGTGGCCCGCCCCAGCAGGGTGCTACCTCAGGGCCTTTGCATTTGCTCTTTCAGTCTGCCTGGATTGTTCTTCCCCTAAGTACCCACACAGGTTGCTCCATGGCTTCCTTCACCTCTCTCTCTCTCTCTCTGTTTAAATGTCCCTTCATCAGACATTTGTCTAACCACGCAGTGAAAATCATCACTTCATCTCACTGCTCTGTCCAGCCCCCTTAGTCTATGTTCTTAGGTTTTCACACCCATAATACCACCAGAGCTCTCACGCGTATCTGTTTATTGTGTGCTCCCCAGATTGGCAAGCTCTGGGGGAATGGAGACTATTTTGTTCACTCTTTCTTCCTGAGCATGTAGAATTATAAAGGCACATGATGGTGGCCCCAATAAGTATTTGTTGTTCTTGTCATCCAGTGTTATCTCTGCTTCCCCAAATTCCTTTTACCCTTTGGACTATACACTCACTCACTCTATCATACAAGTGAGGCAGTCTGGGCAAGCTGACTCGCACCTTTACTTTCAAAGCCTGTTTTTTGTTGTTTTTTCTTTTTTTAATCTGGGACACGGAGGAAGCCGAAGGAGGGAATTCACTTAACATTGAGATGCCAGGAACCTGATCTCTTAGAAACTATACATTGGGTTCTCCTGAAGGTATAGTTTCTCTCTCTCTCTCTCTCTCTCTCTCTCACTCACTCACTCTTTCTTTTTGAATCTGAGAAGAAAGAATGCAAAGAGTCCCTTCTCACTATAGCCTGAAGGGTGGTTTTTATGAATTTTTACCACACGTCCACACAAAACTTTAGCCTTTCTCTCACTTAAGGAAGGAATTTGAGAAATTTTTACCAGAGTCTTGTCAATGTAGAGATCCTTATCAGGGAAAGTGCTTCTCTGAAGAAGTCTGGGTCATTGCAAAACAAGTTTTCTTCTGTGCCTTGCTGCTAGCTTAGCCCTGGAGTGAAGATAAAGGCAGTTTTGGGGGACCGGCTACTCCTAGGGCTTGATAATGAGGTCTGCTCCTCTGCCTCCCCTGGAGAGTCAGGTCTGCCCAACACACCTGCCAAGCGTCCTTAAGTTAGGAGCTCGTCTGAGAGTGACGGAAATAAAAAAAACACTCTGCTCCCCTCCATCAGGATTACTCTTGTGTCTCTACATGCAAGAAGGAATAGTTTCTTTGGAATTGACTTGGCTTGATAATGATGTTTTCAGGGATGGCAAAAATTACTTTGGTGCAGTGACAGGAAAACCGGGAGCTTTGTACTCGTTGCCTGGTAGGTTAGGACCGTGAGCTTTGGAAACAGACTGCTTGGGTCTGAGGTTGAGCTCCATCGCTTAGTAGCTGTGTGACCTTGGACGACTTACTTAACTTCTCAGTGTCTCAGGTGTCTCATCTGTGGCTTGGGAGTTGTTGCAACCTACCTCATAGGGTTGCTGTTAGGATTAAATGAGAGAACACATGAAGGGGACTTAAACCGGTGTCCGTCAAGAAGATCTGTGTGGGTGTTAGCAAATATGATTTTTTTTTTGCAAATATGATTTTTTATTGTTCGGTGGTGGTTAATTGTGAGTACAATCATCCTCATCATCATTTTTATCTCCACCTTCTTGCAAACATGGCATCTTTAGATTCTAGTTCAAGACTGTAGGGAGGGAAGGCAACCAGTTGAGTCTCTCTCCACAAGACCCTGCCCAGGTTAATTATGGCTTAGTTTGGAGACTTGCTGGTGAAGGAACCGCACAGGTCTGTGATTGCCATTGAACTAAATTCTTCTAGGGCCCCAGAAAGGGCTCAATTTTACACCTGTGTTCCTTCCTTCTCTCTCAGAGTTTATAAGGATCTTCAGCCCATTCTGAAATCTTCTAGATGACTGTAGGACGACTGAACCAACCTAATGGCTGAGGAATGATAGCTAGCATTTTAAAAAGAATTGAAGAAAGCAGCTAGTAAAGGAATACCAAGCAGAAATGAGCCTATGCATTTTTAAAAAAATTGTAACACCAAAATAAAACACCAAAATAGTCCCTAAACTGAATCTAGACCAAACTAGTGTTCCTTTTGTTCTAAGACCCGTGGCGTATAGATTTAACTCAGAAGAAGACTTTGACATCCCATTATCTTGGTTTACCTTTCTCCCTCAGGATATTAGCGCTGGAATGTGGCAATGGATTTGCGCAGAGCCACAACACCTGCTGTGTGGGGGTGTTTCCTGGTGCAGGTTGCCACAGGAGGACGTCAGCTTTTATAGGTCTCAACTTGGAGTGTCGCCTGGTGCCTGCTTTGTGCCGACCCCAGGCAGCCCCCAGCACCTCAGACAGGCAGGCTCTAAGGGGATTTCTTTAAGATCTGCAGTCTGTTGAAGTGGAAAAGTTTTCTAGTTGATTAAAAACAAATTCTAAATCCCGTATCCACAACTGTTTGTGTAACGGGTGACGTAACTGCAGAAAAATGCAATAAACAAGACCAAAATAGCCTTTGCTCCGTTGTGAAGGTGGGGCTCTGGGAATCTCCCTGGATTTTGGTCCTTCGCTTCCTGGTCTGCAAACAGGGACTCACCTAGGTGATCTCAGACCAACTTAAACGTGTGTGTGTGTGTGTGTGTGTGTGTGTGTGTGTGTGTATTTTTAAATTAAATTTTATGCGTCAGTTCCAAAATTTCTTTGGTTCTTTTCTATGTTGTCTGTGTCTTTGTGGAACTTACTTTGGTCTTGGGTTGTTTTCCTGATGTCATTAAGTTCTTCAGCTGTATTCACTTGTGAGTTCTCTGTCAGGTCATTCATGTACTTCCATTTCTTGAAGGTCAGTTACTAGAGGTTTCCCATGTTCCTTTGGTGATGTTTTTTCGCTGGTTCTTCATGATGCTCCTAACTTTGTGTGGGTGTCCAGTCACCTCTTTATGGCCTCGCTTCAGGAACAGAAGTTTGCTTTGGTCAGGGGACCTCACTGGAGGGTTGAGGCAAGCTCGGGCAGGCTGTGTCCCTGGGTCTAGTGGGGCTTGTGGTGGCTCTGGGTCCAGGGAGGTGTGCTGGCATCCCCAACATTGACAACCGGATAGTCCTTGGTGAGCACGTTGGGGGTATCCACACAGGCTGTTTGGGCCCTTAGTGATGCCTCAGCATCCCGAGGCTGCACACCAGGGCAGGTAGTGGTGATGGCCAGAGCCAGTGGTGTGCACGCCGGGGCCGCAGGGGCCCGGGTAGCAACAGGGCCAGGTGCAGACACACGGCGGGGTAGGGGCCAGGCCCCGCTGCTGGTGCACTAGCGGGTGTCACCCCCTGACAGTCCTCGCGCACTCCCGTGGCTGTAGGGTCTCGCCATGGGCTATGCGCAGCAATGGAGGCTGGTGACAGGAGTGGGGCCAGCGGGGTACAGGTGCACTACTGGCGAGGCTGGCTGCCGGTGACCCAGGGATGCAGACACGTGACAGGCGTTAGGGCCGGAGCTGGGCTGACAACCGGCTGTGGAGGTCCCAGCTGTTGGCGTGCACTCCAGCGGCTTCTTTAGACACGAGCAACCTGCACTATATCTGACAGCCACTGCTGATGCCACACCTAAATTCGTCCTGCTCTCCCGCTCCTTTCTTTACCTAGTCTCTGCGCTCTGAAGCTGCTCGTTGCCACATGCACAAGGACCATTCATACCTGTAAAAGGTAGCAAGTTCCCAGAGCAATTCCTTAGCTCACTCTCTATGTCCAGAGGCAGGAATTCCACCACCTCTGGCCAACCACAGACAGACCCATTCCCAGGCAAGGAAAGGGAGGCCCTTGGGGCTTCTCATACCACAGACATCCCAGAAGTTTCCTCTCTTGCTTATCATTTGCTGATTGATGAATTAGCTCACATGACGAAACGGCAACACATTTCTAATAATTATATTAATGTCACATAATTTCTCAAATCTGTTTGCTTCCACAACCACAGAGTTAATGTTTAAAAGTTTGAAGAGTATTACAATCGCTTTGTTTCACAGCCAATAGGATTTCTTCATTCTGGACACATATCATAAAGAAAATATTTGCTAACACGTTTGGGGCTGACAGTGTACTAAGAACCAACGGGAGCTTATTGTCACACTCCTATGAGGTGGCCACTAATAGCAGACACTTTTACAGATGAGAAAACTGAGGCCCAGGAAAGTTTAAGTACCCTGCCAAAGGTAACACATTTAAGAAGGGGCAGATCATTTTCCTGGACCAACTCCCAGAGGATCCAGGCAGCGCAGGAGGGCCATTGAGTCTTGGCCTTGCATGGAAGGCCTTAAATTTAGATGTCTGACATTATTTCCACACAAGGGTACACAGAGAGTCATAGAAATGCACCAGGAAACTGAAGGGAGTCTGTTATACAACTTGGACCACACTGTCCTTAGTAACATATATAAACTATATGATAATATTATAGTAATATGATATATACATGTGGATCTACATATATACACAGTTGGATTACATTTATATGATATGCAGTATGGTACATCTCATGTTTGTATACATCAAAAAGTCCTTAGTTAGGTAAACATAACTATTTTAAATACACCACAGGGTGAAACCTCATTTTGATACTTCCTCACTGTGTAACGTACGGAGGCCTGGCCATGTCTTGATACTGGGGAAGCCCCAGTGCACGGAACCACAGCGTTAGGACGGAAACTTAGAGACTATCTTGTCCCACTTCTTCATTTCCTGTGTGAGGAAATGGAGACACAGAGATGTGGAGTAACTTCTCCAAGGCCACACAGCTGGAACCCTCTTCTACTGACAGATCACCCACTGCCATGGCTTCCTGGCTTCTGCCTCCAAGGAAGCAAGGAGAAAAGTTACACATGCGGCTGCAGTTAACATCCCGGAGGCCATGAAACATTTATTCTGAGACCAATGACTCCTTTCGGTGTAATCCGGTTTGGGGGGTGTGCGGGTTGGGGGGAAGATTACATGTCTGTAGAACTTGTCATGTTTCAAAACCCTATTGGAGGGGGGCATCAATATTGAACATAATCGTGACCACTGAGGGAGGCGTGTGGGCAGGCATTGTGATTTCTCCTTTCCAGATGGGAAAACAAGTCAGACAATGTTGCACACCTTTCCCGAGGGGACAAGGCAGGGCGTAGCAGAACTGTTACCGGACTACAGGACTGCGGGCTTGGACCAGCGCTTTAACCCTGCTGTCCTGCGGGACAGCAGGTCTGACAGGAATTACGACGAGAATAGTACAAGCATTTCTGTTTTCCTGATGCGATTCATAAACCATTTTAAAGTTTAAATCCACACTTTTTTTTTCCTGAAACAAACTAACTTCATTTAATCAGTTACTTGGTCAAAGAGATAACTAGATTTTCTAAATGATATTTCTGGAGTAAACACTATTTTAGGATAGATACTAAGCATTTCCAGTGTTCTTTAGGTGTCTCCTTTCCATGGCGAGGTGTAAGATATATTTAAATCAAGCTTAGTCTGGGAAACCAGCGCATTGCAATTAAAAATGCAGCCCTTTAGTCTCGCCATTCTCCGTCTAAAGCCCTTTTACAAAAGATGGTGTTTTAATTCAATAAATAAAAGACAGACACGTCCAGCTTTCCTACCGGAGGAGGCCCAGCCAACACTCATAGCTAACACACATAACACAGAAAACACAAACAAGTCGCGTTTGATTTTGCTTTGCTGCAGGCTGTTTTCATCTTTCAAGAGATGGAGGGAAAAACAACCTCAGAACTTTACCGCCAAAACTTCCCAATTTATTGCCACACAACGTAATGGCAAAATGCTATTTTCTTAGCACTTACATTTTTTAATAACTACCACAGCCAAGAATGCATGGTTTTATTTTTACAATAAACCCAAAGAAAATCTGGAATTCCACTCTCGATCTGAGGATGGCAAAGATGCCTGGGCTTTTTGGAGCAAACCATTGAGTCTAACTATTTAGTCTTATCCTCTCTGTTTAACCTGGGCTTGAGGCATTTATTTCATGTTTATACTGGTTTGACACAAATCATGCTTAAAACAGATTTTGTACCCTGTTTCCCTGGGCAAAGTTGAGCTACAATAGTAGACTTAACAATACCAGCCCTTTCTCGGGCTTATCGGTTAAAGAAGCATTCAGCCTAAGAAAACACTTCCAGTAGAAACAAGATACAAAATTGTACAACTAGACACATTCCACTGAGATCTGTCTGAGTACAGAGAAGTTTAGATCCACACTAAATCATTTCTCTTCACTTAGCATCAATGTGTCCATTTCTCATACTGCTTTCCATACATTGTTAGAAGCCATTTGTTACATTGCTATCATATTCCATAGAGGAAGCAAGGTACAAAAAAAGGGCAGCATAATAAAGAGACTTATGTCATACTTTCCAACTTGTTTTAACTATAATAACGTTGGTTTGAAAATACAGTAAAAAATCTTGTTCTTATCTCAGCACAATTCATTTATAGTTGAGCTACATAATATTAGTCATTAACAATTCCCAGTTCTCCTGAGACTAAAATCTGTACAGACCCAGACTGATTACTTGGTGAAGGTGTGTATTATAGTTTCTTAACGACAAATACATTTTAAGGTTTTATAATAAGGAATGGAAAATAAACTATGTACATAGCTTAGTAATTCATCAGACATACCTTGTTTGAAGAGAGCAATTTTTTTTTTCAAAAATTTTCCACCACACAGAATGGATATCCTTTTTTCCTTAAGCTTTTCTGCATCACAAGTCCCATCCAAATTATTCTAAAGAAGAAACAAGGAGAGGTCCAAGCAACTTTTCTCTTTTCTCAGAGGAGCTAATCAAACATTCCCATCAACCTCTCAGCACTTTGAAAAGCACATTTTAGACACACACACACACACACACACAAACACACACACACACACACACACACACACACACACACAGCTTCTCACACTGGGTTTAGTGCTGAATTAGGCGGTCCTCTTTCAAATTTCCACTCCCACTTGCTTTTCTTTCGGGGAAGGATTTCTAAATATTCTTTTCTAGCCTAAAGCACACATTTTCAGTAAGCAAATTCTATAATTAGAAATTCTAAAAAGTAGAAGAGAAGTACCTCAATAAAAATGGGAAATAAAACATATACTTTAAAAAAGTATGGGGCAATTAAATTTTCTTTCTTTTTCAAATGCCAGTGAACAGCTGATTAAACTGCATAAGGAAAGAATACTGTGCCAATACCATCGAGCTGGTTCTACGGGACTCTTACTCTTAGAGTTGAAAACACTTACTTTTCCTACATAGTAATGCTGTTTTTTTGTTAAGCTCACTTCGGTCCTTTCTGTGTTTTGGCAAGCTTAATGAATGACTGTCGTCCATACTGCCAGTAACAGGACGCAAGATAATAATAGTGGGAAGCAAAACCTGACTCATGTTTCAAAAAACTGATGGTGATTCACGTCATAAGTGAAATCTGCCGATTTTAGTTATTATTGGTGTCATCAATTAAACTGAAGGGATTCAGGCTCAAAACATGCACGTGCATTAGCATATAACACCATTAAAAAAAAAATACACACGACAACGTACATCTGGCACTCCTTGAGATCCCAACATCCATCAGTATGGCCGAGCATCTTCTGTCCAGCAGGGCAGAGGGCGGGAAGCAGCACAGAGCCCCTCCTCCTCCTGCTGGGAAATGTGTGCTCCGCAGCCCAGGAGGAGAACCCTCACTCCCAGCAGCCCTATCTGCGGGCGCTGAGATGGCTCCTTATTTAAGATTAAGGTTAGAATGCTATCTAGCATTTCCCTTCCATTTGGTTCTGCATTTAAATTATTGCTTAGTCCTGTTTCTTCCTCCATAAAACCCTGAGCCTAAGACTATAGGTAGTAAGGGTGATTCTGCCCCTATGGAGGACATCTTACTCTACCAGCAGGGGGTCAGGGAAGGTTCAGATGAAATATAGCCCAACCCAAACAAATAATAATAGTAATACATATTATTATTGAGTTATTTTACATATTATTATTGAATTATTATTCAATAATAATACGTATTATTAGTAGTAATAATATTAAATAATAATAGTAATAGTAATGATATCAAATAATAATATGTATTATTATTATTGAATTATTATTCAATAATACATATTAGTAGTAATAATACTTATATATTATATAATATATTATATAATATAGCTTATTACTTATAATACTTATAAGTAATAATACTTATTATTATTGAATTATTATTACTAAATACTTACTTTTATTAGGAATGCTATTAGCCCTCTACATATATCACATCACTTAATACTTAGAAGAACCTGGAGAGGCCAGTGCTATTAGTCCCATTCCTCAGATAAGAGAACTGAGGCTCAAAGAGATAGTAACTTTTCCAGGGTCAACCAGACAGAAAAGTTAACAACTGGGATTCAAATTCAAGGCTGTATGATTCAGAAGCAACTGTGCTGTTAGCTTCTATATTCATTTGGAGCTTCTTCTCTTTCATTGATTTGTTTTCTTGTGAATAAGGCAGAAATCAAATGCAAAAGTATTGAAACGCATATGAAGAGATGCTCAAAGAGCATTGCAAATTAAAAGCAATGATGTGTGCAGTCATGAAAACTTTTGGAACTAAAGTAGTCACCCCTCACCTGTGGGGGACATATTCCAACAGCCCTAGTGGATGCCTGAAACTGATGATAGCACCGAATCTTACACATACTATGTTTTTTCCTATATGTATGTACCTATGACAGATTTCAATATGGAAATTAAGCACAGGAAGAGACTAGCAACAATAACAATAACGTAGGATAATTATAACAATATATTGTAATAAAGGTTATATGACTATGATTACTCTTTCTCAAAAGTATCTTACGGTACTATATTCTTCTTGTAATCATCCAAGATAGTGCACAATGCCTGCACAGAGCCAGGAGAAAGACATAGCATTAGGCTACTGTTGATCTTTCGGTAACTCATTGGAAGGATCCTCTCTTTCCAGCCCAGGTTGACTGTGGGTAAGAAAAACTGCAGATAAGGGAGACTACTGTCGATAAGGATGGTTATCCATTATGAATGTAATTAATGCGAATGCATTAATGAACCTAAAATGGTTAGTAAATGTTTTGTTGTGTATGTTTCATAATAAAAAGAGAGAAAGAAATTATATGTTATCTTTTTCATTTTTTTGACATTCATTTATTAGAGAGAGAGTGTGCAGAGGGTGGGGGCAGAGGGAGGGGGAGAGAGAAACTTAAGCAAGCTCTGCACTGAGCCCAGAGCCTGACTCAGGGTTTGGTCTCATGACCTTGAGATCATGACCTGAGCCTGAGCCAAAACCAAGAGTTGGATGCTTAACTGACTATGGCCCCCAGGTACCCCTAAAAATTCCCTTTTAAAAAAATAATGATGGGGCGCCTGGGGGGCTCAGTCAGTTTAGCATCTGCTTTTAGATCAGGTCATGATTCTGGGGTCCTGGGATCGAGCCCCACATCGGGCTCCCTGCTCAGCAGAGAGCGTGCTTCTTCCTCTGCCTGCCATTCCTGCTGCTTGTGCTTTCTCTCCCTCTGTCAAATGAATAAAATCTTTTAAGAAAAAAAATTTTTTTAAGTAGTGAAATATCACCTTATTTCCATCAGATTGACAAAAATGAAGAGCTGGAAAATGCCCATGGCAGACATGTGGTGACCCTGAGGGGCTTTTCTGGCAGTGTGGGCAAATGTGACCATTCTAGAGAGCCATCTAAAGTACTTAGTCACAGTAGGTGCATAAGCAGGGCCCCGGGAGCACACTATGTAGGACATAGTCCTCACTGAGCTTCTCGCACGGGGTCAGGTGCAAGGGCCAGGAATTTCATCCCTGGAGGACTAAGGAGTTAAGTATGGGAAATGCACTATGAAATATTATGCAACAGGGGCGCCTGGGTGGCTCAGTCAGTTAAGCGTCTGCCTTCAGCTCAGGTCATGATCCTGAGGTCCTACGATCCGAGCCCCGCATCGGGCTCCCTGCTCAGCAGGGAATCTGCTTCTCCCTCTCCCTCTGCCATTCTGCTTACTTGTACCCTGTGTGTGTGTGTGTGTGTGTGTGTGTGTGTGTGTGTGTGTGTGTGAAATAAATAAAAGCTTTTAAAAATTTTATGCAACATCTAGAAGCAAAGGACTACATGTAGGGCTTGAGCATTGATTCCGCAGTCCAGATCTCCTATGTCTGACTGTTGGTTTTAGCACCTGACATTTGACAAGTAACTTAACCTCTCTGTTTCTTAGTTTCTTCATCTATAAATGGGGAAAATAATAAAAGCTGTATCGCAGAGTTACGACAATAAGGGAACTGATATTTGTAAAGTTCTTGGAGTCTTACCTCATGTGAAGCAAATACAAGACTAGTGTTTTTTAAATATGTACAATGTACATCAACACTGCTGTATTCATTTTATGTTGCTGGGTAAAGATAGTGTCTTAAGACAATGGCCGTTTACCCGTTCACAGTTCTGTCGGTGGGAAGTCCCAGCAAAGGGCCTGACTGGGTTCTCCGCTCAGGCTGTCGCTGGGCTGAAATCAAAACGTCAGCTGGACTGGGCTCTTAACTAGACACTTGGAGAGAGAATCTACCTTGAGCTGGTTCAGATGGCTGGTGGAATTCAGCCCTTTGGCCTAGTGGATGGAGGGCCTCAGTCTCTTGTTGGCCATCAGCCATGGGCTGTTCTAAACTCTCGAGGCCACCCCACTCCTGGTCACACAGCTGCCTCCGTCTCTATGTCAGTCCTAGCATGTTGTCCCCTTTTCATGCTCGGCTTGTCTCCGGCTTTCTCTTCTGCAACAAACCCGAGAAAACTGCTTTTACTGGGACTTTGTGAGGAGCTTAGGCCCGCTGGGATAATCTTCTTATCTTAATGTCAACTGATTAGTAACTGATCACACCTGCCAGTTGCTTTGCTACTGACCCTCCTGTAATCATGTCCTGGGGCGAAGATCGCAGGCAGCTTACAACTCTGCCTACCCCAGCTATTGATTCTAAAAGCATTCCTTTGAGGGAAAGTAAGCAGCAGAATGAGAAACATAATACAATATTGGAATGGTTAATTTTATGTGTCTAACTTGCTGACAGCGATCTTGGATTTCTCAGCCTCCATGTTGTCCATTTCCTTATAGTGAATCAGTCTCTCTCTCTCCCCTCTTGGTTTTGTTTCTCTGGAGAATCCAGATTATTACAAATGCAATTATAAAAATTAAAATGATGCACATAAAACAGCAATATATACATTTTGCAGAAACGCTTCTCAGCGAGCCTATACTCAGCAGACCCAAGGAGCTTCCGAGCTTCGTCCCAGCTGTCTCTGGGGACTTCTCTCAAGCATTTGCATGGAGCACGTGCTCAGTTTCTTTACCGCTTTGCTCACATGTCAGATCCTGAGTGAGGCCCTACTTGGACACCCTATTTAAAATGGTCCTCGCCCCCTAGCATTTTTTCTTCCTCTCCTCTGCTTTCTTTTTCTCATAGTGCTTATTACATTTTAACAATATTTACTATTTAATTTTTCACTGTGCATCGTCGACTAGAACACAGGTTCTGGGAAGGCAGTGGTTTTCGTCTGTTTTGGTCACTGACCTATTCCTCCTAGCTCCTTGAACTGTGCGTGTTAGTTAAGTGGTTACAAATATATTAGAATGTTTGCCTGGGAGAAAAGAAAATGAGAGTGGAGAATTGCGATAAAATGAGATAAAAAACACGGTAGCAGAAGTCCTAGAGTCTGTTGTGGACCAGAGATGATGGTCCTGAGAATGGACTGCACCCTCCGCACCCAAGGCCAGCAGGAGCCTTCCCTGAGCAAAGGTCAAGCTGGGAGCCTCAAGGAACTCTTTGAACCTCTTTAATGAAAACATGATCACAGCTTCCTGGTACCTAGCCTTGAGCTTGGCATAAAATGAACTTCTAGATCGTTTCTAGTTGAGAACAGAATTGGTGATGTTCGGTTTTTCCTGAATTACTGTTTGAGATTCAGTTTCGCTTATAAATCACCTATGGATGATTGAAAGCATCCATTCTTTCCTAAGTAACTCTGTCACTACATCAACGCGGTGTCCCAGTTTTTATTGAACGCAGTGCAAAAAACTCAAATCTCACTTAGAACATTCTCTATTAAAAGTTTTTATTATTGTTATAAACACTGAACTTGATGGCTCTTTAAAATACTACCCTATTTTTTTTTCCACTCCAGAGATAGAACTCAGGGAAATCAATGCCCTCTTCATCTCACAAATCCATTATTTTATGTGACTTTTAAAAATGCGGGATGGCAATTTCAGAGTCTAAGTAATGAGGTAGACTTTTCAGACCCTCCTGATACTTTTACTTTGAGCAGATATAAAACACAAGAGTTACACCTTTTATAATACAAGTTCACTGAAATGTTTAAGGCTGCCTCGTGTTTGATGCTACATCAATTTTTCATAGAAATATGATTTGCCTTGGTCTCCTTTATAGTAGTTTTGAGACTTTTTATCCCTGCACTTTGGTAGAAGCTTACTGCTGGTAAGTAAAATCAGGTGTTATTTCTGTTTCCTGGACACTTTTGAACATTACTTCCAAGTACACCTGTTTTGTGTAATGTCAGTGTGAAAATTTGCTACCATAATTAACTTTTGTTAAATTTATGGTCTTGCTGTCTGTCAGAAGCAAAGGGGTTATTACAAGAAAAACGTATCTTCCAAAAAATGGAAGGAGCCAAACTGCAGTGAGGATCACTTTTAAACAGGTAGATAATGAATTTTGCCACAGAATGTAAAAAAGCCTCCGAAACTGGAAGGAAGAGTTCTAAAGAATATATCAGAGGGAAAAATTGACTAGAGATTAGATAGGCAGTATGGATTATGATGCAAAAGATAAACTCAGTGGCGCAAAGGAGATAGGGGACCAGAAGAATTCATCTTCCTTGGCCTCTTTTTTGAAAAAGAGTGTTAGAAAGATTACTACTCCCAAATGCCTCCCGGAAAGAAAGGAGCTGAAACCACTGTAGCAAATATTGGACAACACCCACGATATTCCAGGCCAAATGAGCAAAAAAAATAAATGCAGATAAATCACTTTGTTTGCAATAGCATATAAAAGATTCAAAGACCTAAAGGATGATATTTGGAACTGGAGGCTCTAATGTAGATCCTAGCATTAAAGAAGGCTGCTGGTCTGGCAGATTAGAAAAATACAAAAGTACCTCACTCAAAACAAGGGCTCAAAATGTTTGGCAGGAGATCATAGGCCTTATATCTCCCTTTTATGCCAAGTAAGCAAATGTAGTCTAAAATAAAAGATAGGCTCACTGAACACCAGTCAGCTGGGGCTCCACGGGTCTAAGCCATACTGTGCTGTGCTCCGCAGCTCTGCTTCTCACTGTCAGTCGGGGGTTGGCTGGTCAACCTCTCTTCTATGTCTGTTTATTGTGGTGCCTATGCTGCAAGGTATAGCTGCACAGGGCAAGGGCTTCTCGTGGTAAAAATGGCAAAGTCAGAGGAGAGCAATAGGTAATCCGTGAAGTGTCTTAAGGCCTGGTCTCAGAACTGGCTCACTGTCCCATATCTGGCCCATTCCACTGGCCCAAACAAATTTCATGAACAAGCCCCAAGTTTAGGTATAGGATTCAAGACTCTGCTCATCAACAGGCGATGGCAAGGATGTGAATGAAGAGAGGAGGGAAGACTTTCATCACTAATACACTGGCGTATTTTATCAGTATCCATGTTTGCCATGGTGTCTTTCTTCCCATGCCTTCCCTCTTGATTCAGATTTTTTTCTTGCTGATAAAAGTATTCAAGAATACAAGAATTGATGGATAGTTTAACATAGTAAGATATATATGCCTTAGCCCTAAAACCCACTAACTTATTTAAGGGGGACAGTCTGGAGGCATTTCTATGATGGCACTACACAAGACAGGATATTTATGTAGCCACAAAGTATCTCCCCAGAGAGCTGATGGTAGGTTTCAGCAAGAATACTTACTATCTCTACTACTATTCAACACTGTACTAGAGATGTTAGCTAATGCAATTCAACCAGAGAAGTCTATTAAAAGAAAGAAAAACTAGCAAAGAAGGAGGAATACTGTCTTATTTACCAATATAGAAATTTAGACAGGTGTGTGAGGGTGTGTGCATGCGCATATGTCTTCGCCCACCTCCTGGGGATGCCTAGAAGGAATAAAAGCCCACTACCAATGAGCATATGTAGAAGAAAAGCTTGGTTTCAAAATACCATTTTTCAATAGACAGAATCAACTATTCTTAGAAAATACCTGATTCTGGGGCTGAGAACGGGAGAGTGCAAGATGTGCCGGGAACATTTTGGAGCCAGTAAGTGAAAAAGTGATGGTAACCTGTCAGAAGGCTACAGGGGCCACCTGGAGGGAGCTCTGAGTAGCCGAATCTAGGACAATTTGAACAACACACCGAATAATAGTATTAATGAATTAAAACACACACATACAATAATAATTTGGGGGGGTGTACTAATATCAAAAAATAAATAAATGGGGGAGTGGAACAGCTTCTCTTTACAAAAGAGTTCTGGCTAATAAATGAAAAAAGGATGATGGAAATAGAAACCAAACCATTCCGGAAATAACGGAGTAGTGAGTGAAAAGATGATGAGAAACAGGGTAATTTAAGTAGCCTCGAAGTATCTCCCCAGAAGATCTGTATTAACTAAGTAGGGGGAGAAGCCAAAGACACCACCTTGTCCTAGCAATTGCAGGTTACATCATCCGTAATTAGACAAATGATACCACATGCCTCCTACCGGGACGTACTGGGATCACATCACTTGCGTGGGATCCTCACCAAAAATGCATAACTGACATTAATCATGAGGATGCATCAGACAAATTCAAATAGAGGAATGGTCTGCAAATGAACTGGCTAGTACATTTCAAAAGTATCAAGGTCATGAAAGAGACTGAGGAATGATTACCCATTTGAGGAGAAGGACATGGGACCATGCAACAGATAAGCATAGATTTGATCTTGGACCAGAGAAAGGATGTTAATGGCAAAACTGGTGAATGATGAAGTTTAAAGATTAGATAATGATGCTGTATCAATATTAATATTCCTGATTCTGATCATTGTAAGTATGTGAAATATTAGTGTTGAGGTAGCTGGGTAAAGAGTATACAGAAATTCTTTGTACTCTTTTTACAACATTTTTGTAAATCTGGAATTATTTTAATATGAAGAGATAATTTTTTAAAAAGGGAAAAAGATAATGTACGAATAGAAATTTGAGTTAGAAAGAGATACCGAGATTCAGTAGATATAACATCAGATTTGTGCTGGGAGACCTATACTCACATCTTATGGCTCTTTAGCCTCAAACAGTTCTCATGAACAGTCAGATCCACCATTTAGAAAATGAAGAAAACAACTGGCTTGATCATTTTGAACAACAAATGGGATAAAGTTGATTTAAGAAACGCCCTATAATTTGTAAAATGCACAAATTGTTGTTATTAGTAACAATGCTGATGTGGCCTTGTTCTGGATGAGATCGGAGTGGGTATCCAGGAATCAGATCCTTTTAACACCACTTATAACTGCTCTGGAGAAAACGTGCACAGCAAGTTTTCAGGGTTTCTGGTGGCACCCAGCTGTGCTGGCTTGTAAATCTGTGCCCATGTGAAGCAGATGGCAGCCAGGCCTTGATGGGGGGCGATGCAAAGTGCTACACCTGGACAGAAACCAAGGGAAAGGTTCAGTCTGCCCTGAAAACAATACAGGAAAAGGGCCCAGGTTTCCCTTCAGAAGGACCCCAAGAATGCCTGCACAAAGCCCACACAAGCCCTGAACAAAGGTCACATGGATCAGTGTTTGTCATAATGTTGGGGTCTTAATGTGGGTGGCTGATTACCACCTGGAAAAGCGTGTGTAGGTGATCCATATCAGGATGGAAGGGGCCCAGGTGGTGGTAGGTGGCCCCAGGAGTCCCATTCAGCGACACAATGAAGAGAGCTTCTGTTCGAGAGAGGCAAATCAGATAGGACAGGACAGCCATGGAAGCCACGGAAGAAATAACAGAAGCAAAGATCCATTGGTTTATTTATTGGTTACCAATAAAACTGTGATGTGGTCTGAAAAAAACCCCACACATACACGATGAAGAAATTAAAAGACAAATGACCAATGGGAGAAGATATCTGTAAGAACTATGACAAACAGTTAGTATGTGGAAAATAGGAAAATACTTAAAATAAATAAGAAAACTTCAAAAGAACCACCAAATGGAAAAGAGGCCAATGACATAAAAAAAAAATGCACACACACATACACATACAATAAATGGGCAATAGACATGTGCCAAAAACCCCATTTAACCTCTCCGAACATTCAATAAATACAAATTAAAATGATGCTGAAACACCATTCTCAGCCTGTCAGCTTGGCACGGATTTGCTAAATATTCGGCATCAGTGTGGGGAAAGACAAGCGCTCTCATATACTACTCAGAGCGAGCACTAGAAACTGCTCCACAAATTTGTTGTAACCGTTTCAGAAGATATTTTGACAAGCTGTTCCATGAGATGAAAAAGTTTGTCATCTTCGACCAATAATTCCCCTCCTAGGAATCTATGCTGAAGAGAAAATGAGAGAGGTGTTGGTTGTATCTAGGTACAAGGCATAATTTATGCTGCTTCCCTGACCTAGCAAAGCACCTGGCTCTCCCTGGGGTGGGGGTGGGGAGAGCCTTCACTAAGGTCCTGGGTTGTACCCCCAAACCTTATTTGATATTGGCCCAGTAACGCAGTGGAAAACATCTCAACTCCTAATGTTATGTATTATGTACTTTTGAGAAGCTTAGCCTTTCTGTGCCTCTGGTCTTGGGAAACATTGATAGTGATGATAACTACAGTATTAGTAATATTTAGTGAGCATTTACTCTATACTGGGTAGAGTTCTAAACATTTTGCATAATTGAATTCAGTTAATCTTCAAGCCACCCCAGTGAGTAGCCGTTATTTTAGAAATGAGGAAACGTAGGTAGGGAGAGAGAGTGACACACCCAGGGTCACCTCGCTGGAAAAATGGGGTCTGGGTTTAAAGCCAAGCAGCCTGTGCCCTGGCCGTGCTGTTTCTATATACATTGCTAAACATATCAGGACAGAAAAAAAGGTGTAAAGAGATTGTTTAAAATCACAAAGCAGGACGTACATGTAAGGCCTACTTATTCCTTTAAAGGTAATAATAAAGGACATAATTTGGAGTACTTTCTCTGGCAGCATTTGCTGATAATTCCACATTCAAAAATCAAGTAAAGAAATCCTGTCTAGATCTAAAAATGAGTATTAAAAATCTTTTTTATTTTTTTAAAGCATAAGCTAGTTGAGAAGGGACACCTTGCTAACTGAGAAAAATGGGGGAAGCTATGGTTTGGAGGAGCTTATTTTTCCAATTTTCTGAGTGCACAATTTAATGGAGCCTGGAGAGTCTCGTTTTTCAGCAAAGGCAGGTTTTCTGTGGCCTGGTTGTCTAGCTCTATTTCCACCCTGCTTTTAGGTTGAAAAAGCTTAATTCAATTTGCTAGTAAGGAAAATGTTTTGCTTTCCCATGTTTTGTGATATATTAATGTATAAAAAGATTAATTAGCACAAAAGTTAATTTCAAAGCACTTGAACTAAATGAATGCTAATTGTGATGAAAACCAAACATAACCACTTCATTAGCAGAACAGGGAAAGCGAAGATGGCAAGATGAAGAGATCTTGAAGTTCCCAACCACGTGACAGGGGAGCCAGGTGCAGAAGCCCAGGGGGCACGTCCAGCTTGTGGACTGAGCCATGGGACCACGGCAGTGTTTCGGAGTCCAGGGTGCCCTTGACCACCAAGACCCACTGATTGAGCTAAATCGTGTTTAGAGATGCTCTCAGGTATTTTGAAACACTTGAAACACTGCTGGACTCGGTCGATGTTAGGGTATTGATTACCTCTTTCTGACAATTATCTTCTCACCCTCCTTAGAGGGCACCCCTCCTGTCCATTCCTCCTACAAAACTTCCCTTCAGAGGTCTAGCCCCAGCCTCTTCTCTCTTGGGCCATGTGCCCATCTTCATTTGTTGTATCCATTTCCATAGACTGAAGTACAAAATACATGCTGAATTCTTTCAAATCCTTATCTTTGGACTCTGTCACGAGTTCCTCTGGCTAAGGTTCATCCCCATCTTGATACTTAACAGGAACCTCAAACCAAATTGTCCAGAAAGGAGCTCATCATGCTCCTGAATCCCCTGCCCTGATTTGTGGGTGGCCCCATCTACTAGCTCCGCAGGACAGAATCAGAGAATTTTTACTACTTCCTCTCATTACAGCCTCATTGTTTTTCTTAAAAAAAAAAATATTTCTGGGGCACCTGGATGGCTCAGTTGGTTAGGCAACTGCCTTCGGCTCAGGTCATGATCCTGGAGACCTGGGATCGAGTCCCACATCGGGCTCCCTGCTCCGTGGGAGGCCTGCTTCTCCCTCTCTCACTCCCCCTGCTTGTGTTCCCTCTCTAGCTGTGTTTCTCTCTGTCAAATAAATAAATAAGATCTTTTAATTTAAAAAAATATTTCTTTAATTTTTGATTGAGGTGTAATTCACATATCATAAATTCTCCTTTTTAAAGTGTATAATCCAATGGCTTTTAATATATTCGCAGAGTTGTGTATCAATTACCACAATCAAATTGAGAACATTTTCATCATCGCACTTCACAAAGAGCACCGCCTAGCCGTTTTCCCAGTCTCTCCTCCTCTCAACACCTGGAAACAACTAATCTACCTTTTACCGCCATATGTTTGTCAAATCTGGACATTGTATATGAATGGAGTTATATGATCTGATGCAATCAGCTCCTGTCATTTGGCAAAATGTTTTCAGGGTTCATTCACATCGTAGCATTTGCCAGTATTTTGTGTCTCCTTATGACTAATAATATTCCATTGTGCTCATTATTTCTTCTCTGGACAATTGTGTAAATTCCTAATTTGTTCCTTTGCTTCTAGTCTTATCCATCCCTCCATTCTCTGTACTGTTGCCAGAGGAATCTGTGAGCATTAATCTGATAACATCCTGCTTAAAAATTTTTGGTGGCTCCCCACTCCTTGAGGAGGTCCAAACTCCTGGGCATGGCACGTGAGTTCCAGGATGTTTCTACTCACCTACCTGCTCCTTTGTTACCCTTCTGCTCCTGTACCCTGAGCATAGCCAGATGGGAACACCTGCCCCGTTTGTTCTGTGTGGGATGACCTCTTCCTGTGTGTGTAGGTATAGCTCTTCTGCCAGGAATATTTTTCCTCCCAGATGCTGCCTAGCACACTTCATGCACCCTACTCTATTTCCTTTTTAAATTTTTTTTATTTTAAATATATCTGTAACTATATCTATATTTCCGAGAGAGAGAGAGAGAGAGAGAGAGAGAGAGAGAGAGAGAGAGAGAGTGCTCGTGTGAGTTAGGGGGCAGTGCAGGAGGAGAGAGAGAAAATCTTAAGCAGGCTCCACAACCAGCATAGAGCCTGATGTGGGGCCCGATTTTCATGACCCCCAAGACCATGACCTAAGCTGAGATCAAGAGTCCGAAGCTAACCAACTCACCCACCCAGGCACCTCCTACTCTAGTTCTAGATCATCCCTTCTTCAAGTTTCCATAGGTCGTAAAACTCAGTTCTATTAGGGTATGTGTCACTTGCTATAATTATTTGTGAATGTCATGAACTTAAATCCAGAAGTTAATTTTTGCCCCCTCTTTATTCTCTGGGCCTCATACAGAGCCTGAAATATAGTCAGAAATTGATAAATGTTTGTTAAATAAATGCTTGGAGATAGAAATATAATATTTTTAATGTTTCCATTCGTAGCTTACAAAAGAATGGATGATGTGAGTATTTTTGTCTGGGAATGTGTGTAATAACTGGAGTTACTAAATAGCAGACTGTTCTGTGAAAAAAAGAAGCAAAGCTACCGTTAAGAAGAGCAGAAATTTCATTGCCTGGGAATGGCTTAATTTATTTACCAAAGATTCTCTAGACACCTGCTGACCACTCTATTTTACTGTGACACTAATAGCACAAGGATGTAAACAGCTAGTTTGTAGAAAAAGAGTCTATTTTTGAACTTGAATGTGCGAAAGGACTTTCACTCATAAACCATAAATTTTGATCGTGAAATTCTTGTAGAAAACTTGTAGGCATGATCACGGGGTGTGTGAGGGGCTCAGTGGTTAAAGCATCTGCCTTCCGTTCAGGTCATGATCCCAAGGTCCAAGCCCCTAGTCGGGCTCCCTGCTCAGTGGAGAGTCTGCTTCTCCCTCTCTCTCTGTTGCTCCCTCCGCTTGTGTGCTCCCTCTCTCTCGCATAAAGGATAGCTTGTGCTCTCATGAGCTCTCTCTGTCAAATAAATGAAATCTTAAAAAAAAAAAAAAGGCATGATCACCATATGTAGCTATTTGTTTCTACACACAAAGTCCAAGAAGCCAAAATAGAATTAGTTCTTTTTGGGAACTGAGTGACTGACTCATTGAACTCATCAGCAATCTACACAGTGCTCTGTTACTGAAGTTAATTCCATGGTTTGGGTTTGATATTTTTTCTTAAAGATTTTATTTATTTGACAGAGAGAAAAACACTCAGAGATGGAACACAAGCAAGGGGAGTGAGAGAGGGAGAAGCAGGCTTCCCGCCGAGCAGGGAGCCCGACGTGGGGCTCGATCCCAGGTCTCCGGGATCATGACCTGAGCTGAAGGCAGTCACTTAACCAACTGAGCCACCCAGGTGCCCCTGTGTTTGATATTTTTGAGGATTTCAAAAAGATTTCAGTTTAATAGAGTTCTTGCTCTCTCTATTTCATAGCAACAGTAGGAGAATATTCTTTTGGAATTCTCAGTTGATGATGGAATTATGGAAAGTTAATAGACTTGGCAAACAGATTTGCAGGTATGTCACATTCACAGGGAGATGGCAGAACACGTCCAAGTGAAGCAGTGTTCTCCAACACCAGATACAGGAACATTAAGATAGGTAATGGTTTTTCTTCTTTCCCTTGTGCTTTTCTCCTCTTTGTGGAAAATTACTTGACTTAGCTAGTTGTACTCTTAGAATTCAAATTCTGATTAGTAAAACACTACAGACTTCTCCCAACCCCTCTCCCAGGGCAAGCATCAATTGTCCCAAATGTTTTTCTGGGGGAATCTGTGGAATTTGAAGGCTCAAAGGCATCAAGAAGGATAATGAGTGTATATGAAGGACTTTGTTTTTAGTCCTAGCCCATTATAAAGATGATCGTTATCAAGATGATCAAGATCCATCTCACAATCCTAGTCCTCTGGCACTTGAGCGGTAGCAATGACAGTCAGCTTATGAAGAACTTGACCTTGTGCATACTCAAGGCTAAACAGAATTTTCAAGGAAAGGGTTTGGGAATGGCACACAACTTTAGTGTTCATATATAAAAATGTATTTGATTAAATTCTTTTTCTTCTTCGAACTGTTAAAGTATTGGTAGGTTTTATTACCCCAGTATAACTAAGCTATATATTGCCCTTTTTGTTTCCTAGTTGTCTCAATGGTAAATCTTTTCTTTCCAAAAAAAATCCAGAAAATTCTTTCTGGATTTTAAGAATACTGAGAGCAGAGCCTGGAATTTAGACTTTTTATTTTCTGGCAGTCTGGCAAATATAGTTAGTACTAGGTAAGACTGGTACTTCTTTTGGACTGACATTCCTACTGATTAAAATTTTAAACTCAAAAAATGTGAAAAATTACTCTTGGTTTCAAGCCAAATCCCAGCAAGTTATTTTGCGAGTACTGATAAAGTGATTCAAAGCTTTTATGAGAAGGAAAAGACTCAGAATAGCCAACACAATATTGAAGGAGAAGAACAAAGTTGGAGGACCAACTACTGGACTTAATGACTTAGTATAAAGTGGGATGCCTGGGTGACTCGCTCGGTTAAGCATCCACCTCTTGATTTTGGTTCACACTGTGATCTCAGGGTTGGACTCTGCATTGGGTTTGGGATCTGCTTAAGATTCTCTCTCTCCATCTGTCCTTCCCCCTCTCAAAAAAAAAAAAAAAGAGGAAGACTTAGTGTAAAGCTATAGTATTCAAAGCAGTGCAATATTGGCAAGGAATTGACAAATAGATCAATGGAACAGAATAGAAAGTCCTGAAATAGACCCACATAAAGATAGTCAACTTTGATCTTGGAGAAAATTCTTTTCAACAAATGGACCTCCACATGAAAAAAAAATGAATCTAAACACAGACTTTACACCTTTCACAAAAATTAACTCAAAAGGAATCATAGATCTAAATGCAAAGTGACTTTGAAATACAATCCAAGGCATGACTCATGGCAGAAAGACTTGATAGGCTGGTCTTCATTAAAATTGATAACTTCTACTCTGAAAATTGATTAACTTCTGTATCTACTTGAGATAATGATAAGATTAGCTAGGATTGGGAAAATATATTTGCAAAAGACATAACCAGTAAAGGACTATTACACTGGGGCGCCTGGGTGGCTCAGTTGGTTAAGCGACTGCCTTCCGCTCAGGTCATGATCCTGGAGACCCAGGATCGAGTCCCACATCGGGCTCCCTGCTCGCTGGGAAGCCTGCTTCTCCCTCTCTCACTCCCCCTGCTTGTGTTCCCTCTCTAGCTGTGTTTCTCTCTGTCAAATAAATAAAATCTTAAAAAAAAAAAGGACTATTACACTAAATATACAAAGAATTCTTGAAGCTTAACAAAAAGAAAGTGAACAACCTGGTTAAAAAATGGCTAAAGACCTGAACAGACAGGTCTTATTCACCAAATAAGATATATGGATATCATATAAGCATATGAAAAGACACTCCATATCATATGTCATAAAGACACTGTATTATTAAATCAAAGATCAGATAGTACCATGCACGTATTAGAAGAGCTAAATCCAAAACACTGACAACTACAAATGCTGGTGAGGATGTAAAGCAACAGGAACTCCCTTACATTGTTGGTGGAAATGAAAAATGGTACAGTCACTTTAGTAGATAATTTGATAGTTTCTTACAAAATCAAACATACTTTTATCATATAATTCAGCAGTTGCATTCTTTGGTATTTGCCTAATTGAGTTGAAAAGTTTTCTCCACACAAAAAATCAACACATAGAGACTTATGGAAGATTTATTTATAAATATCAAAGGTATTTGATGTCCTATCAAACCAAGATGCCCTATTTTGGGCAAATGGATAAATAAACTGTGATACATCCAGACAATGGAATATTATTCAGGGCTAAAAGAAAAAGAGAAAGTCTACATGCTGTGTAATTCGAACAGTATGACATTCTGGAGGAGAGAAACTTATGGAGACAGTAAAAAGTTAGAAGTCAGGGGAGAAGGAGGATGAAAAGGTGGACCACAGAATTTTAAGGCAGTGAAACTATTCTGTATGATACGCTTTGTCTTTTCAATGTCTCCTTTTCTGGAGCACTCTCATCGGCATGCTAATATGTTCTAAAATCTTCCATCTTGAAAAAGAGACAAAAAAAGAATCTTTTCCCCATGGCTTAGTATTCCTACTTACTACTTCAAAGTTTTGCTCTACTTCATATGAAACTTCCTGAAAATTATCCGTATTTATAGTGCCCACTTTCTTATTCCCTCACCCACCTTTTCTAATGGGACATTGGTCCTCACTACTCTTCTGAAACTGTTCCTGCCAAGATCACCTTGACCTCCACAAGGTCAAGTACAATGACCACTTTCCTGTTCACTCTTGCTGGACCTTTCAGTGCATTTGACATGTCCTCTTTCTTGAAATACTCCTCTTCTTACAGCTATCCTGAGAGCATTTCTTTCAAAGAGAGCTATCCTGAGAGCATTTCTTTCAAAGCCTTTCTGGCTTTGTCCCACCTCATGACTACACCTTGCTACAATCCTACTTGACTACTCCTTCTCCATCTCCTTCACTGGCATTTTCTTCTTTGCTTTCCCTCTATTTGTTGGTGTCCCCAGGGCTCAGTCCTATGCCTTTTCTTCTATTTTACTTTCCTCTTAGGTGAGTCATTAAGTCCCATGATTTTCTCTTCTCCCAAATGCCAAAAACATCTTTTCTGCATGTGAGGGTCTCTGACTCTAAGCTCTAGACTTCTGATATCAGCATCAGGGCAGGCGGTAGACATGGAGAGAGTCTCTTCTCCTTTACCACAATAATGGCTATCCCGCTTGGTCACCAAATTAAGATCTGTCTTGAGACAAAAAAATAATAAAGTAAAATTTATGATTTGGAAAGACTATCACTTATCATTAGAGAAGATTTATTATGATAAATTATTTTATGATTTCAGCATAAGAAATCTCATTTCTTGCCACAATAGCCAAATGCATTGCAATTTGTTTTAATTTCAAGCCTTCTGGCTCTAAATATAAAAGTGAATTCAAGTCAACCAGAATGTACATTTTCCATGTGTGGCCTACCTTCCCACTTACCTTAATTTTGTAGTTGGAAACACCTTAAAAGAAAAAATAACTACACTTTGGGCAAAGTGAAGCAAAAATGTAAATTGCATCTTATGCTATCTTGAACAAATATATGTTTCATCATTACATTTCATGGTTGGGAGTAAGCTCTTGAGAGAAAAATGGGGAAAAGAAATAGGAAAATATCAAAGTACATGCATAAAATCATAAAAATAGAAGAGATGGCTGTGAGAGCTTTTTAAAAAAAAAAAAAGTAAACTGATGTAGTTGGTTCTCATGCCAGCTGAATTTTTAGCATCTCTAAGAATAGGTTGGTAAGAATAAAAGATGGGCTTTCTCCATCAAACTTCCCTGTCTCTGCTGAATTCAGGTTGCTATTTACTCTCCATCGTTTCAAACAATTGATTCAAACCATAATTCAGTCCTCCTGCCCAGAGAACTTATTCCTTCAGCAAAAATTCCCTTCAGTCATCACAGTACAATCACCACTCTGCCTTCCCAAGCAAAGGAGATATTGTCTCTCCCTGCCCCCCCAACACCTACTTCCAGATATGCACAAATGTGTAGTTAATACTCTAGAAATTACTGTAGAAGTGCCCACATATAGAAACTACAAACTTTAGAAGAGCCATAATTATGAATCAATGTGGGGTTGCTAGTAGGTTTAGGAAGGAGAAGTGAAGTATATTGCTGTGGAAGTTAATATTGGGGACAAGTGGCTGCTTTCATGCTATCTTCTGGAAAATGTCTCCATTATGCCTTGCAAAGGCCTAGAAACATATCATGGAAAGATATAAACCACCTATCCCTGCTCTCAAAGACTTTTGCAAAGAGGCAGGTAGCAGGGGTGCCTGGGTGGCTCAGTTGTTAAGCATCTGCCTTCGGCTCAGGTCATGATCCCGGGGTCCCGGTATTGAACCCCACATCAGGCTCCCTACTCGGTGGGAAGCCTGCTTCTCCCTCTCTCACTCCCCCTGCTTGTGTTTCTCTCTATCTATGTTTCTCTTTGTCAAATAAATAAAATATTTATTAAAAAAAAAAAAAA
>PITA01009515.1:50779-77344 GCA_004023965.1 Spilogale gracilis | reverse complement strand
GATTCATTCCCCATTCCCCACACCCAGTGCTCCACACTTTAGGTGTCCCCAGTACCCACCACCAGGCTCTCCCATCCCTCCACCCCCCTCCCTCCAAGTCCCTCAGTTTGTTTCTGTGTTCAAAATCTCTGTTGTTTCGTTTCCCTCCCTAGATTACCCTAGTTCCCATTTGCTTTCCTTCTGCCACTGTCCTCCAGTTCTAAATAGTTGTTAGTAGTCTATATATGTTCCTTAATCTCAGTCTGATCTTTATCCAGTTCTTGGAAAGTCTAGTGTGAACCTCAGAGTGCCGTCAGCCTCGGAGGTTTGAGCTACAGAAAAACAGCAGGGTACTTTGACCTAGAGACCTAGAGAGCTGGGACCAACCACGAGATAGACTCCCCACTCGTGGGGAGGCGGAGGAACCCTGGTGATCCCTTCTCCCGGGTCTGAACACATTTCTGCCTCCTGGTCCTCCATTGTGTCCAGGGTCAGAGCTGAAGAGGCAACTCCAGGGCACTTTGAAAAACGTTCTCCCAGTGTTTCTCAGTCTTGCTCAACTTAATCTATCACATAACCCTGAGGACATTATCACTTATCTGATTAAAGTACCTGAAGTATCCCCTCTTTCTGTCTCTAAAGATGCTTTCAAACTGTGGGAACTCAGAGGGAAAGACCCCCAAGCTCATGACTTTCCTGATCACTTTTAGGTAATAGACATTTTCACACTCTTGTTAGATCACAACTATAGTCTTAATTCAGAAAATGGAAGATCTGGTCTCTCATGTAACAGTCAAAAACTTGGGGGGCACCTGGGTGGCTCAGTCATTAGGCATCTGCCTTCAGCTCAGGTCATGATCCCAGAGTTCTGGGATCAAGTCCCACATCAGGCCCCCTGCTTGGCGGGAAGCCTGCTTCCCCCTCTGTCACTCCCCCTGCTTGTGTTCCCTCTCTAGCTGTATTTCTGTCAAATAGATAAATATATAACCCTTAAAAAAAAAAAAAAAACTAACTAACTTGGACTTCATTTCAAGTTCTAATCTTTTCTCTAGTACTTCCACCTGCGTCTGCTACCAGGGAAACCCATAAACCTGAAAAGGGGCATG
Source organism: Spilogale gracilis (assembly GCA_004023965.1). NCBI lineage: Eukaryota > Metazoa > Chordata > Mammalia > Carnivora > Mephitidae > Spilogale > Spilogale gracilis. Next base: position 76,259 of record PITA01009515.1, on the reverse strand, counting down.
AAGCTTTTTTTTTTTTTTTTTACCACTTTATGTTTGCACTCTTTCTCCCCATGATGCTGATGGGGAGGTTTCTGAAGCTTCTAGAAAGGCCAGGGAGTAGGAGGGAAGGGAAAGAGAGGTTAAAAAAAGGCTGAGCAGGGGGCAGGGTGGGGTGGATGGAGATCTAGTTTCATTGGTATTACCATACCATACCATATTTCATTGGTAATACCATTTCATTGGTATTACCTGGGCAGGTAGATGTTTAAAACTAGTTCTTACTTGTATGGACGTCTTGACTTATACTTCAGGGGCCCTCAAACAATGGTGACCTCTCCCCAAGAGCTCTCTTGACCCAGGAGAATGGACCCTACCCTGGCAGACCCTTCTGTAGCCCTATTAGACAGGACCTAATATGGCCCCATATTAGCTCTCTTCTGCTGAATCACATCTGGCCCACCTGGAAACGCTCCTTTAGGCTTTGTGTCAATAAACTCTGGGAGTGCTGGCCAAACACAACGTAAACACGATGCCCTATCACAGCCAGCCGGCCCAAAGGCCATCCTCTCAATTTCCCAGGTAAGATCAGGTAGGCAAACATTTCACGGAGTCCCTCTTCAGGTGTTGGGATTGAGCCCCTCGCCTTCTGTTTTTCTCAAGAAGCAGGTCTTTTGAGTCCACTTCTTTGATGGGAATATGGCACAAAGCACACCAACAGCTCTTTCCAAAGATGTCTACTCCAAAGATTCTCTCTCATGTTCCACATTCTTGACACTCTTATATTCTCAGTTCTATTAGCTGAAACTTCCTATTTAACAAGTGGCTCTCAGCAGCAAATTAAATCAACATTTTTGACAATTGGATATGTCAAACAAGAAATCCTCTTCAGCAATTTAAATGCATTTGTGTCATCTTTGGCTTTTATTTCTTTTTTGAAAAGGTTTACTGAGGCTTATTCAGCAAATTAACAGAGTCATGGAATGTTGAAAGGTCTTTAGTAATTATCTAGTTCAATTTTTTCATTTTACAGAGGAGAGATCTGGAGGCCAGTAAGAATTAGCCACAAAATACACAACCAGAAGAATAAATCACTGAGGATTTACTGTATTACTACTGGAGAATAGAGCATGTTTGGGTAGTCTAGGAATACAGGAATGGCTTCCATTTAATGCCACATAACCCACATAACTCACTAGACACTGCCTAGTGACACGTTCCCACCCCTCTTGGGTTCCCTCCTCCATCACAAGGACTAGAAGGCTAAAACCTATATTCCTAAGGCTTCCTTGCAGTTAGGGCTTGGATGCCATTTAGGTTTTTCCAGTGAGATAGATGTCTGGGCTTGGAAGGCAAAAGGAAGCAGAGGTTGAACTTCTGTAACTGGTTGATCTGTAAGCATTTGCCAACAGGTGTGTTTACATCAACCAAACTCCACATCCCACCATCTGGAGATACCTGTGGTGACAAAAGCCATTCCTGCCCACTGGATGGTAGCTCTAGAGGTGTGATCTTACAAGGTCTGTGACAGGAGTTCCCCTGGTTTTTGCTCCTCCTGTCCTTCCATCTGTTGCATGCACCTAATTCCTCTACTAAGTCTCTTTCTTTGTGAAATAGAGTAGTTACTGCTTTCTGCACTAAATCAAGAGTGATATGCATATAAATCACAACAAAAAATCTCCAAGGTGGAAGGATTTTCTCTGAGGCATCAAGTCTATAATCTGTCAACAGATTCCCAAACATCTACTTCCTAAATCTCTCTTACTTCTCTTTATTCTCCCATACCCTGACACTGCTCTTTATTAGGCCCTCAGCCTCTCTGTTCTAGACTATTGAAATTATCTCCTGGTACCCCTGATTCTATTCTATCCATACGAATCTAGCTGTCTAGCTAGACATCTACTCTATCTAGCTTCCATATGAATCTGATCCTCTCTGATTTTGTCACTTCCTTGCTCAGAATTCTTGAATGGAACACAATCACTTAGAAGATGGTATCCAACCCACTGAGTGAGGCACGTCAATATCCTTCAGAATCTGGGCCCTACATGTCCCATTTACCTTCTGCTATCCCCACTTCCTAAGGCTTCAGCAACATAGAACTAATTGTAGCTCACTTATCAAGTTCTCATACTTTTCTGTGCATTTGCACATAGTTTTCACTCTGCCTGTCATATATTCCTTTTTCATTGACTACCGGGAAGGCCTCTATTCTTCCTTCAAAATTCAGTTCTCTTCTCACTTCCTCTTGAAGCCGCTCTTAAGAGTTCCATAGGTTAACTCATGTTCCTGCCTGAGGGAACTGACTCAAACTTCCATTGTGACATTGATCGGCTCTCTCCATTGGACTGTCTGTTTCTAGATGGACAGCACTGGGTCTTTTTAATCTTTGAATCCCCGAGAGACTACTATAACACATGACATGTGGTAAGTACTCAGAAAGAAGGGAGGGAAGAGGAGAAGGGAAGAAGAAAAGATGGGAAGAAGTGGTAGGGAGCCAGAAACAAGATTCAGCAGCTTCACAATTCTATCCTCTGAGTTCAGTAGTTTTACAAACTCAGTATCTCCAAGTGTTAACTCAGCTCCTCACATCATGTCCTCCTATGTTTTCAGGAAATTGAGTTCTTTTCACAATTAGCCTGACAAACAGTCCAGGTGCACAGCCTTTGTTTATATATTCTATAATTCCAAAGCAAAAATAAATAAAAAGAACCATTGTTCCTTTAAGCTCCTAGAGGTTTCACCTTACAGCTTCAGTGAACAATACCAGTTACTTTTATTTTTTGGAACCAGAACCAGGGACCTCATTCTTGCCCTTCCTCTGTCCCTTTCTTCCTCTGCTTCCCAATCACCTCCCCTGTTCTGCTATCCCTACCACACTCCATCCTTCTCTTCCAGGTTTTACCAGGGCTCTACACCATGAAATATACAAGGAAAATGGAATTTTTACTTTAAGACTAATAACTCCTCCCCCTTCCTCAATTTTTACATCAAAAGACATTGTTAAACACCATCTTCTTCTACATTTAAAGAACAGCTGGTTCTCTGCGGAAAGGAACGCAGTTCATTAAGACTAAGACCCCTTAGAGCCAAACATTCAGAGTGAGTAGGGGTGATTTCGAACAGTGGATTTCAGAAGGCTTGAGTTCTGGTTCCAACTTCTTTACTTATTAGCTGTGAGATGTCTAAAAAGTAATTTCTAACATTCTTCAAGTGACTATTGCTACATTTGTAATTGAGAGGATGAACTTCAAGGTCCCTCCTGCTCCGACATTCACTGACTCTGCTATTTTGAACACCTGGAATGATCAGGAGAAGAAGCCAGATTTATCATCTTACTATAGCAAAAGTGGTAAAAATGATGAGCATAACTTGTTAATGTGCATTTATGTTTTCTTGTGTTAAGGTGAGGATCCTGACGCACAAACCTTGGCTGGCTCATCCTACTGAAAAATCCCAAGTATTCAGGGACACTCTTTAAAACAAGCTCTCTCCAGATCCTCCTTCCTGGCAACCATGGGCAAGACAGTGGCTATTGTTGGAGCTGGTGTCAGTGGCTTAGCCTCCATCAGGTGCTGCTTGGAAGAGGGGCTGGAGCCCACCTGCTTTGAGAGGAGCAATGATGTTGGAGGTCTGTGGAGATTCTCGGTGAGTGGGACATCACTGGGATACCAACAGAAGAGAGATGGGTTGTTCTGTAAATCAAATCTAATCCTTCTATTCAGACTTGGGAGGTAGGTCACAAAAGCTCCAGATCTGGAAAGTAAAATGTTATCTCTCCCATCATGCTATTATCTAATCACTTAAAAAGACTTCATATTAGCTCACAAAACATTGTTATCTGCATAACAGAGCCCATATCTTGAGGCTGTAAAGGGTGCTAATGTCAGTAATTTATAACAAAACAAAAAGCACTGCCTCCCCCATGTAACTGAAAGGATTCTATCTCTGTTCACTATAGCTCAGAAAACCTAGGAACATGGAGGGGTGGGGAAGAGAAAGGAGAGAAAAAAGAAAGAGAGGAAAGAAGAAAGGAAGGGAGGGAGGGAGGGAGGAAAGAAGGAAGGAAGGAAGGAAGGAAGGAAGGAAGGAAGGAAGGAAGGAAGGAAGGAAGGAAAGAAGGAAAAATTAGACCAAAGTCAGAAGTTCTGAGTACAGTCACAAGCTTGGGTTTTCTGGGAAGTTTAATTTTAGGCAAGTTTTGTGCTGAGGTACTCAGGTACTGAGATGAAAAATATGTGACATAATTACTCTACATAAATGGTTTTTAATCTGTTTGCTGAAGTAAGCCATAATACAGGTCCTGTGATAGAAAATGGACAAAAATTTGTTTGATGGCAAAATCTTTCCTGAAGTCAAGTGGTCAGAAAACATGAGTTGAATTTGACATTAGGCTAGTTACAGTCTTTATTTGTGCCACTTTGTGTTTCACTACAGAAATTTTCTTGCCTTTGACTATACGGTGCGGTCCCAGATCTCACTAGCAGTGTTACGGAGAAAAATTCAAAATCTACAGATTCCAAAATACATCTAGCCCTAAGAATTTAAAATGAGAGGTTGTAAAACTGTGCAACAATGAGATAGCCATTGGTGACTATCAACTTAACAAATGAGTGCCTGCAGATTTAGAAAGATGTGGGGGGACCAGCTGGGTTGTTACTGAAATGTTAGGAGGTCAGGGAAAACTTCCTGCAAGGACAGCACTTAGCTGAGACTCAAAGGATATTCGCAGACAACAAAAGTAGAGGACTCTTACGTGACACAACTCCAGAGAGTGACATTCCCACTGTAATCTGTGACTGACACCCCTTAGTCACCACCAGTGTGCAGGACCAGGTGGGAGAGGTTTCTGGGTAGGAGTAATCAGCATGAAGGCACAAAGGAAGCAATGAAGATGGCATATCCAAGAATCTGTGATTTAACCAGCCAGATCACAAAGTTTATTTAAGGAAGCAATAGACGACAGATCAGTCAAATGCAAAATCTGATCTGGGTTATCTACAGGACAGGATATCTCTTTCCCATAACGTCACTGGTTATAAGCAGAATTATACTGCACAGCTCCGTAGGGATGTAAACACATACAAATACTCTAAACTGTAGTCCCCTCCCTACACTATACCCCTTTGTTCTTTTGTAAGAAAAGTTGCTTGTTACATACCATCCATTCTGAGAGAGAGATTTTTTAAAAATGTGTTACATAAGCTTTTATCTTGCAAGTCCTATTACGCAGAAGGTATTCTGAAAGAAAGAAACTTGATAACTCTGAACTTTTTACCGTGTGCTTTTTCTGCAAAATGGAAACCAAACGAGGTTTAAACACCAGCAGGTTGAATGTGAGCATGTTTTAAGTTTCATAAACTCCAAGATTAAGGCCTCATGTCCTCAGAAGACTTTCATGCTGCTGCAATATAAAAGGGGAAAAGAGTGGAACCAGAACTATCTGGACTTTTGTTCCACTCACCCATTCCTTTATTCACTCAACAAATTCATTGGGAGTATGCCACATATAGGATACGATGTTAGGTATAGCTGCAGATAAAAGGTACGGCAGACTGCCAGCATTTTAAAATCAGAGAAAATAAGTCTTAGACTAACTATCATATGGCAGTAAAGATGATCAGAGCTCAGTAGAGGTGGGGACAGGATGACTCCTGGTTGGTAAGAAAGAGGCAAGGAAAGGCATGACGGAGGGAACAACTTTTGAGCTGGTCTCAAGGTTATGTTTGGACAAGTAGAAATGGGACTGACAAGCAGAGATGGAATCTGAGCAAAGATCAAGGCAGACTGCTGACATGCATACACAACATTCTCGAATTAGCCTCTGACCTCGCCCTCCGGTTGTTGATGTTCTAGTGGGGAAGATGAGACATGGACACAATTATAACCCAAGACAGGCCACGATAATGGGACCACAGCGGCTTGGATCTCTGGGTCTAGGGCAAGCTCTCACAGCCAGAGGCAGAGACTAACTTCCTCCCTACCCGCTCAAGCCATACCACATGCTGAAAGTGAAAATACGAGCTCTCTGAAGCACTTGTCTGTTGTTATATAATACATCTGTTTTCCTTTGTGCGGAGAACAGCCCTGGGGGAAAATTCCAAGGAGCTATAGAGTACATATTTTTCCTCCTCCTGTTATGATTGGCTGGGGTCAAGAGGCAAAAGAGCAGAGATTCATTCATGATGGAAAGAACCCAAGGCCTTATCCTGTCTCCTAGAGCAGTCTCACATTTTTTTTAAACCGGTCCGCTGCCTGAAGCTCAGGCCTCCCTCCCTTCAACGCACACCTGAGAAACCTCCCTCCCGCTTTTCCTTTCACAACCACCGACAAAAGGTACGGCTGTGGGTGAATGGCAAAAACTCAAACATGAAAATCTGCAAGGCATGAGCCATCGCCCTTTTTCTGACCTTAGCAGAAATTTCAAAGCGAGGCTGAACAAAGTTAAAAATCTCTGAGCCTGGCTGTTTATGAGAAACACAGCAACCGTGACTAGATAAGTTTTCTTTTCAAACTGAGGCCTCAAGCAGCCCCGCCTCAGATACCAGCCTGGCAGGCCTTCCTGGGCGTTTTTGTCTCCATCTTCCCCAGATCAGGATGGGGCTAGAGGGAGATGGGGATCTGGAATCCCGCAGGAACATGTCATTCCAACCCCCCCCCTCCGCATTTCAGAGAGGTTCCTTTGGGTTTGGGGGAAGCAGAGGCTGCCAGCTTGTTAATGAACTTGCAAAGCAGCACATTCTGTGAACTTTTATCCTGCCCTTAAAACAGAGAGGAAATGTTTTCCAGTTAGTCCTCAACTACTTCTCAAAAAGAAGCCATTTTTCAATGACGTGGCTTCATGATGGAGCGGCAAGATTTAACACAAGTTCTGAGGCTTCTGGTTTCCTGTGTCTCTTTGGAGAGGGGTGAGGACCACTAACCGGTGGTTCAGGAACTCGTCAGACACACAGTTCATTTCTAACAGAGCAGTGGCTCTCAAAGTGTGGTCGGTCCTTGGGCCAGCAGCATGAGCACTGCCCGGAACTGTGGGCAATGCAGATTTTCAGGCCCCAGGCTAGATACACTGAATCCAAAATTCTGTGGCTAGGGCCCAGGAATCTGTGATCTAAGGGGCCCTTCAGCTGATTCCAACTAGGCCAAATAAATAGACCCTCCACTTCAAGAGAAGATTCTGTTGCTGGTAAAGTGTCCACTGAATGCCATATAGCCAAGCAAAGAGATTAAAAACTACCGCCTCCTTTGGACCATTTAGTTGTGGGTTTTTTTTTTTTTACTTTGGGGGGATTGTTTTGTTGTTGTTGTTGTTTGTTTGTTTTAACATGAGCATGACATCAGAACCAGTTGCTGTGATTGGAAAAAGAAAGAAAACCCTACAATACTACAAACACACAGCTAACCTGAAGGTAATTCGAGTAAGAGAACTGAGGTGTAGGGCCCAGCTCTGAGGCAGGGGCTATGCTAAGGGCTTTCTTTTCCACACCTTACAGAGAGTTACGAATTGTTTTAATATTTTTTAACATATTAAAAAGGTTTCAGTTGAACTAAAATTGAATATTTGCTGAGGAGAATGTCATTCTTGGATTCCTTTTTTAGCTTTATTCTTCTTCCTAGGACCATGCAGAAGAAGGCAGAGCCAGCATTTACCAATCTGTATTCACCAACTCTTCCAAAGAGATGATGTGCTTTCCAGACTTCCCTTATCCTGATGATTACCCCAACTATATGCACCACAGCAAACTTCAGGAATACATAAGGATATTTGCTCAAAAGAAGAATCTTTTAAGATATATACAGTTTGAGGTAAGGGCCTTATAAATGGTGCTGGTGACATCAGTATGTTTAACAGTTGGGGGCGAAGGAAGGATAGAGTATTCTGTCCTAGAAATCAGAGCCAAATATTGGATAGCTCACCGATCAAATGTTGGTATGGATTATAAAGTATTTGTATATTTCTTCCCCCCACCCCCTCCCGAAACATGTTCTGCACTAGTCTCTGGGAGCTTTTAGAATGTAATAGAAAATACTAGAGGTGCCTATACCATACTGTCATGTTTTAGAAACAATCCCAAATTCTCTAGTCCATATTTAGACTTCTTGAGTTCAGTGCCAATGGGCTGTGGTTCAAGAAGCCGTGACATTCTTTAGAAGTTCTGCCATTACAAAGAGATTAAGATTGTAAATGAATGACTAACACAGTCATTGCTCTCATCCTTTGCCCATTTAGTTCTTTAGATTAGGAGACTTAGCAGTTAAAGCAGAGAAGCCTTGGCTCTGTAAATAACACTAATATTTTGCATTTGTTCAGAATTCTTAATCCACTCATTACTGTTAAATGCAAAGCATATATATGTAGTGAGAAAAATAAACAAAATTATGAATTGGGATTATATTTACTGTCATTTCTTTTATTGTTTTATTTATTATACTTAATATAATTTTACATTACTTTACATAATAGTTATACTATGGAAGTGACTAATATTTCTAAGGGAGAGTATCTATACATTGCAAAGGAGAAATAAGGATTGATAACCTGAGATATTCCCATATCTGTGGAATTGATAGAAAAGGAGGTCAGAGAGAAAGAAGCCAGGAATGCAAGGTGAAGATGGTAGGGAGCAAATGACATGGCATCTTTCACAAGAACATTCAGTGTAATTTATCCCAAATCTACTAACTAGATGTTGAAAAAGTAAATATGCCCCACTGAGTAATTTTCCTTGGGAGATTTGAACAATCACTATGACTCTTTATTTTAATATTTTCCCATATATTTCTCAATGATCAAGGAGCTCATGATAGTTATTTCCTCTACAGAAACATTGTGAGAAAATTAAAACCCACAGAATTGTAAATAGAAGGAATTTCTTTTTGGTTTTCTTTAAGACCCTGGTTTCTAGTATAAAGAAATGTCCCAACTTCTTAGTCACTGGACAATGGGAAGTTGTTTTGGAAAAAGATGGGAAACAGGAATCTGCTATTTTTGATGCTGTAATGATTTGTTCAGGACATCATGTATACCCCAACCTGCCAACTGATTCCTTTCCTGGTAAGTCTGGGAAATATACAATAGTCTGGGGACTTAGACACAAACATAAAGGGTTGAGCTAGATCTTTCCCTAGATTCTACATAATAATTATTCTTAAGTTTCCAAAGATTTTAAAACAAAATTTTGGAGTCTCATGATATGTGACATATAGTAATAATTGGCCTCCTGAACCCTTATGCTAAAAGAATCAAGGAACTGCAAGTCATAAAATCAGATGAAGACCTGTAGAGGAAGGTTTGTAAAGGAAGGGTTTTTAAAAGTCATCTAGGGGCGCCTGGGTGGCTCAGTTAGTTAAGCGACTGCCTTCGGCTCAGGTCATGATCCCGGAGACCCGGGATCGAGTCCCACATCGGGCTCCCTGCTCGGCAGGAAGCCTGCTTCTCCCTCTCTCACTCCCCCTGCTTGTGTTCCCTCTCTGGCTGTGTTTCTCTCTGTCAAATAAATAAAATCTTAAAAGATAAAATAAAATAAAGTCATCTAGGAACATTTTGAAAATTCACTTCAGAAATTTCACTGTGTGTGTATGTGTGTGTGTGTGTGTCATACTCCATTACTATACTTAAGTGTCAAACATCTAATAAATACAATACACAAGCAACCTTCCTTTCTCCTTCCTTCCTTCTTTCCTTGCAAGAGGAACACACGTCCACTGTAAAATATAGATTTCCCATCTGCAGACATGCTGTTCATAGGCCAAGATAATTAAAAGATCAATATTCAAGAAAAATAGAAGATGAAAGCATGAAGGCTAAGAGGCAGTATATTTAGGGGACCTTCGACAAGTCACTTAATTTCTTTGTCTTGATTCCCTTGCCTTTTAAAATAGAGATACTAGTATGTGCCATTCAGAGATGATATCAAGATTAAATATTAAATTGTAAATCCTTTAGCAGAGGGCCTATGCTACAGTAAGTACTCAATAAATATTAGTTATTATTGCTATCAAAATATAAATCCCATACTGTAGGTTTTTTAAGGCACTGTAAGTTACCTTAGTTGGGGATTTAGTATCGAAAACCACTAAAAGGACAAATGCATTTCAACTAGGAAGCTTTTTTTAAAAATGAAAGCAGTGAGTCTTCATTTTTTTCTGAAAATCAACTCAAACCACTCCTCATGTTCCACTCAGGCCTACATCGGTTTCAAGGCCACTACCTTCATAGCAGGGACTATAAAAACCCAGAAGCCTTCAAGGGGAAGAGGGTCCTTGTGATCGGCCTGGGGAACTCGGGATCTGACATCGCTGTGGAGCTCAGTCGCCTGGCTGCACAGGTACACTTTGAGAAACAAACTTGGGGTACAGCTGTGCTCTTAGATCCAGGCTGTGGCCTGGGGGCTCGTGGTGGCCATGTCACAAGACAAGGGCTCCACCTGTTGCTTGTGCCTCTTGAAGGACTTGAGACATTCTCCCATGAAGCAAGGTAATGTGGCCCGGGCTAGCAAGGAAGTGCCTTCTGCAGGACGCAGAGGTATGTATATCTAAGAGAGCATTTTTTTGTTTTAATTTTGTGTTCTGATCACCTGGAAGCAAAGTGTTGCGAGTCAGGATCCACCCTTATTTATTTAACAGTATTTCTTATCACCTACCATACAAAAGGCATTGTGCCTATCATTCCAAAAGTCTGAAAGACAGGTACAAATTGGTTCTTACTGTCCTTTATACACTCAAGAGTCAGGACTCAAAACACACTGGGCACGTGTGCCAGAAGTATGTCAAACTAGAAAGAAACACAGAAATAAGTCAGACTACTTCTTGACTTCCAGGAGCAGGCAGTGGGTGGAGGTGAGATGACGGGCATGGAACATGATGATAAAACCTCAAGACATTAGGTGTGGCAATGGCAGCACCATACAAAGAGAACCTAGCTTAGCCTGGGTAAGACAAGGAAGGCTTCCCAAAGGACTCTAAGCTAAATCATCCATGACCAATAGACCTTGAAGAACTAACCTATTTTTAAGGAAACACATGCTTAATAAACAAATTCCTAAAGGATGTAAATAAAACTTAAGGAATTTTTTGACATTCAATTCCCTTGGGTTGTCACAAAAGTGGCATAATAGACAAGCAGCTGAGCTTATCTCAGAGCTAAGACAGCTGCCATGGGTTGAGTGCCTAGTAGTGCTCGTGCCATGGGTGTGCACGAAGGCCTGGAAGAGGGTGCCTAGCAGTGCTCGTGCCGTGGGTGTGCACGAAGGACTATAGAGGGTGCCTAGCAGTGCTCGTGCCGTGGGTATGCACGAAGGACTGGGAGGAGGGAGCCTAGCAGTGCTCGTGCCATGGGTGTGCACGAAGGACTGGAGGAGGGTGCCTAGCAGTGCTCGTGCTGTGGGTGTGCACGAAGGACCAAATGAGGAGACTTGAGACAGAGAACTGAATTAATTTTCGGCATCTCTTCAGCCTATTTCAGGTAGAGTAAGCTACATTTCTCCCACCCAATCCAGCAACTATCACCATCTACCACCACTGAGGCTCTGGACTGACTGGTCCCCACCAGTCCTACCACTGATGTCTCTGACTCTGTGAAGGTTAGGCCTGTCACAATTGAATACACAGCCTTCTTTTTCCAAGATGACAGCTTCTCATTTCAACAACTGTGCCCTAGTATAGAGGCAGAGTAGTTCTGTCTCTACCTAGTTTCAATGATGGACTTTTCATCTTGACCCAACTCCCTAAAAATGCTTCTGCTTGGATATTGAGAAAATGTATGGAGATGTCCATAGAACATGTCCATTGTGTCATATCTGCTTTCTTTCTCACAGAGTGATATTGAAATCCATGTTGCCTTCCCCATCAGGTCACTATCAGCAGCAGAAGTGGTTCCTGGGTCATGAGCCGGGTTTGGGATGATGGCTATCCTTGGGACATGGTGTATGTGACCCGTTTTGCAACCTTCCTCCGGAATGCCCTTCCTTCATTTGTCTCTGACTGGTTATATGTCAAGAAGATGAACACATGGTTTAAGCATGAAAACTACGGCCTGATGCCTTTAAATGGGTACTGCACATAACTCCTATTTTATCATTTAAAAAAAGGGGGTACTAGTTTCAGTTGAAATTTTTCTCTCTAGGTCTAACTTTAGTCATCTCACAAAGGTTATTGGGATTAAACTGAGGATTGCGTGAGAGACACAGTATACTCAGAGACCATGCATGGGGCAAAAATTGTACTGAAATGACTCTAGTGGCAAAAGGTATATGGGAAATACAAAATGGCAAAGGAGCAGGCAGCTGGATCCTTCTGACATACCGGATTCATTTATGGGAGCTATGAGCTGTAGCATAGAATCTTGAGCACTAGCCATTCACGTGTTGTCTTTTTGAGGAATAGCTTATCCATGCTTTGGGTGAATGGAGATAGCAATAATAATTTCTACTCCTCAAGACTATTGTGGTATGCTGTAAGATTTAAAAAATTACGACATTTTATAAATTATCAAGCTTTACAAATATTGGTTCTTATTAATCTCAAATTTTCCAAAATGCTTCTAAAGAGCAATGAATGAAGTAGTGTTAATCAACATGTCTCAGAAAGCAGAAAATCTCAAAATGAAAGTGCACACCTCCTTGACCAGAATCTGGGATTTTAGCAGGACAGTCAGGATGCATGAAACATGTAAAACACTGAAGATTCACAAAACTGATATAGCCTGTAAAATTAATATTTGTTTATATACTTAGAACTAGAGACCAACACCTACCAATTAGAAAGGCATTCTAGGGCACCTGGGTAGCTCAGTGGGTTAAGTCTCTGCCTTCAGCTCAGGTCACGATCTCAGGGTCCTGGGATCGAGGCCAGCATCGGGCTCTCTGCTTGGCTGGGAGCCTGCTTCCTCCTCTCTCTGCCTGCTGCTTGTGATCTCTCTCTGTGTCAAATAAATAAAATCTTAAAAAAAAAAAAAAGAAGAAGAAAGGCATTCTAGGGGCACCTGGGTGACTCAGTCGATGAACCATCTGACTGTTGATTTCAGCTCAGGTCATGGTCTCAGGGTCATGAGATCAACTCCTGCGGGCATGGAGCCTGCTTAAGATTCTCTCTCCCCCTTCTTCTGCCCCTCTGCCCCTCTACCCCACTCACATTCTCTCTCTCCCTCAAGAAAGAGAGAGAGAGAGGAAGGAAGGAAGGGAAAGAGGGAAGGAGGGAGGGAGAGAGGGAGAGAGAAAGAAAGGGAGGGAGGGAGGAAGGAAGGATAAGAGGGGATTCCTGGCAGAAGAATCAGTATATCAATAGAAAAATACTAAAGTGGGTTAGGCAAGAAAGGACTAAGAAATTTAATCTTGGCTCATGCAAACAAAAATGTATCATTCTGGCGACACCTGGCTGGCTCAGTCGGTACAGCAGGCAATTTTTGATCTCAGGGTTGTGAGTTCAAGCCCCATGTTAGATGTAGAGGTTACTTAAAAATATAATTGTTTAAAAAATGTTCCATTGTGTTTGGAAAATCAGATAAGGAAAAGCAAGAGGAAATTACAAACTGAAATAGCAAACACCAGGTTTAGGAGCCAGACCCTTACTCCATAGTATTTATCCTACCCAGTCGGGTGGACTGCTACATCCCTAAAGAAAAAAAAAATGTTGATTTCATGCATTTAAAATTATGTTTAATGTAACAGAAGCTCCAGAACCTGAAATAATCAGGACCTTTTGTCTTGGGGCACCTGGGTGGTTCAGTTGTTAAGTGTGTACCTTCAGCTCAGGTCAGAATCCCAGCAGGGATAGAGCCCGCTTCTGTCTCCCTGCTCTGCAAGAAGCCTGCTTCTCCCTCTCCCACTTCCCTTGCTTCTGTTTCCTCTCTCAATGTCTCTCTGTCTGTCAAATAAATAAATAAAATCTTGGGGGAAAAGGACTTTTTTTTCATGTAAGAGTAACTGCCAATCATATTCTGGCTTTCCCCTTTAGACAATTGAAGCATAGATATGGAAATTCATTCATTCCAAGAATGTAGCTCCCTCTTAGAAAAGGTTCCAATTACCCTAAGTATTGACGACACCTTCTCACTCCTCCCTTGGGTACAGGGCAGGGGGAGAAAAACGGGTTTTACTGTGACGTACTTTTTGTCACCTGATAAAGCAAAAGAAGAGATTATAAAATTATAGACACAGAGAAGGGTATGGAAGTAATTATAGACAGATTCTAAGATTTATAAACTTTCTGAGTGAGATACTTGGAGTATATCCCCAAATCCCTGAATCCTAGAATTTTGGCAACCAAAGTAAAAGAAACCAAACATGGCAATAAAGCGGTTCACCAAGAAAATTTGATTTTCTCATAGAAGATCTCATTTATACTAATAGTTCATTTATAATAATGATGCTTGCAAGTGGCAGGCACTGTCTTAAGTGTTTTACAGGTAATGTTCATTTAATTCTCACAACAACAGTATAAGGTAGATTCTATCACTATCCTCATTTTACACATAAGGAAGCAAATACAGAGAGGTAGTCACTCATTAGAGACAGGGGAGATTATAAAGTCAAGCTATCTGGCTCCAGATTCTACACTCTGAACCACTGATTATGTCTAGGAATTAGTTTTATTCTCATCTATTTGTTGAATCACCAAATCGTATAAGTGCTCATAAGGAAAACTTCAAGCTTCGAAGAGCCAAAAGAGGCAGCTCAGACCAAAATTCTTCTTTTTTAAATATTTTATTTATTTGAGAGAGAGAGAGTGAGAGAGAGAAAACATGAACAGTAGGAGAGGAAGAAGCAGGCCTCCCACTGAGCAGGGAGCCTGATGTGGGGCATGATCCCAGGACCTCAGGATCATGACCTGAGCTGAAGGCAGACATTTAACTGACTGAGCCACCCAGGTGCTCCTCGGACAGAATTCCTTAAGGATTGTTGCAGGCAATAGGGGAAGAAAAAAAAACCTGCCACAAAAGAAGAGCTCAGTGATCCTCATGCTAATGTTTTACTCCTCAACTTTGGTTCCAGTGCTAGAACTATTGCAGATACTTCTTGGAACTGAGGTATGTTACAGCAAGAACCTTTGTCTCTTGTTTCTGAACAGTCCCCTGAGGAAAGAGCCTGTGTTCAATGACGAGCTCCCATCCCGCATCCTCTGTGGCACTGTATCCATCAAGCCCAGCGTGAAGGAGTTTACGGAGACCTCGGCTGTGTTTCAGGATGGGACCGTGTTTGAGGCCATTGACTCCATCATCTTTGCAACAGGCTATGATTACGCCTACCCCTTCCTTGATGACTCCATCATCAAAAGCAGAAACAATGAGGTCACCTTGTTTAAAGGCATCTTCCCCCCCAAAATGGAGAAGCCAACCTTGGCTGTGATTGGCCTTGTCCAGTCCCTTGGGGCTGCCATCCCTACAGCTGACCTGCAGGCTCGCTGGGCTGCTAAAGTGTTTGCTCGTAAGTGGACCATTCTCTCTTTTATCCATTTAGTCAATGAACATTTATTGAGCACTTACTATATGACAAGTACTGTGCTAGCTGCTATGAATATAATGGGAACAAGACATATTCCTTGACCTTACACAGTCTAAAATAGAGCCAGGGGAATGTTAGAATGGGGGAAGTCTTAAGGTGTTCTGAAAGGGAATATAAAACAGAGGCAGGGATTGGCAAGAAATAGAGAAAGGGACTAGAAGATGACAGGCCTTAAGAGCTGTGTTGTAGAGTTTAGACTTGTCATAGGGAAAGTGGAGGGACTTTGCAAATCTTTAAGCAAAAGAAAGACAGTGGTAGGTAGAGGCAATGTCAAGATACATTGTGAAGGTTAGAAGGGCCCTGGAGGATGTTGTGGGCAATGCTAGAGACCTTACTGGTGTCAGACTCTCAGAATAGCAATGTCAGGCCATGCCTACTCTACTAACCATCCTCTCCTTCTTCCTACACTCTAGACCCCATGGTCTCCAGTGGCTACAAGTGTGCTTTTGTGAGAAAATCAAGAATGTGAGGATTACTGAGGAAAGGCAATGTCTCAAATATATTGATTTAATTTATGGCAATCATACTGATCACCCTTATTACTTAAAGTGACTTTTTATTCAAGGGTCCATAAAACATTAGACCATATGTAATGAAGAAAATGTTACAACCACAAACTGTATGTTTTTGAAAAATGTCATGGATAAATAAGCTATTTCAAGCGTACCACAAAGAATCATTATTTTAAAAGCCCTGCCATGAAATATTTTATAAGGGTGTTTTCTGTAGGATACTTCTACTGTGCTTAAAGGCACAGCAATGCCAAGCACCTGGAATTTTACAAAACAAGTTGGCTATAGCTCATAAACCCGAGAAATGTACATGAAATAAGATTTCACTTATTCATTCATCAAATACTACTAATACTATACTACAAATACTACAAATACTACTCTGTGCCATACTTTGTCTTGGCACTTGGGACACAATGCTAAACATAGAAGACAAAAATTTTAGCAAAGATCTGACCACAAGGCACTGCCAGGCTAGGTAAGATGCTATGAATGACTAGGACGTGTTCTGCACCATGAATGCCATAACAGGTTTCTGACACTGTTACAAAGGCAAAAGAGCTAGACTCAGAAATCAGATGATCCGTCCACTGAAAAACTATTGCAAAACACTAACAATATTCTGATGACCCTTAAGATCTCCTCTGGCTGCAGACTGATGGAAAACCCATGCTTCCTTCCATGATTCCATTTTAATTGCCATGTACCTTAGAGTGAACTATTTTTACCAGATTATTTCTTGAAAGAATTGTCAATAAGAGGATACAAATAAGAAATACAAAGAAACTGTTAAGCTATTACGTGCATAAGGTATATCTTGGGAATGTTAAGGATTAAGTCTTGTGTGATATCGCAGATATATGAGATTGGGTGATTTGAAGCCACAGACTTCTCTGCTGTCACTATCTCACTGAAGGCCAGCTTTGCCATTCACCACGGGGTTTCACCGCCTTCTCGAGCCTTTATTTCTATAAACTGTTATTCTACTAAAGATAACAAATGCAGCTCCTCTTGATGTAAAATCTTTTAGGGACATAGTTCATAAATACTAAGAAAATTCATCATGTGTCATTATATATTTCTGACTTTTTTTCATCTTTTCTGATATTTCTTTCTTTGTTTCTTTTCTAGAATCATGTACCTTGCCAACTACAAGTGAAATGATGGATGACATTGATGAGAAAATGGGGAAGAAACTCAAGTGGTAAGAGATTGTACTTGCTAAGGAAACATGTTTTCCTTTATATGTAGGAAAACCTTTATATATCCTATAATATTCTTACTAAAGTTTGCGTTTTTGGAACACTTGGTATGATCAAGCAGTATTCGATAGGAAAATAATAGTCATTACACATCACCTCTAGTGTAGAGCACACTACACTCTAGAGTACAGTTTCTTCAAATGGAAGTGATTTTGATCCCCAGGGGACCAAAGTCCAGAGAACTTTTTGGTGTTTGCAAGTATAGAGGGCATACTATTGGCACCTAATGTGTGTTTCACCTAATGTGAAACTAGGATACTGGTAAACATCATACATTGCAGAGGACAGGCCTCCTAAACAAAGAATTATCCAGCAAGTCTTTTCCTTCAGCCACATGTCCACCAGCAAGTTAACTAGCTGGGAACTGAGCACTGTAATAAGAAAACCAAATGAAGAACTAAACTGAGTTCACCTGCCCTGGTATTTTCTTCTAAAAGAATATTCATTTCTGATTCATCCAAACATGGGTCCTCAAGTACACCATAAATGGGATTTGTAGGAAGTCATTTAAGTGGCTAGACATCAGATATTTAAATGTAATTTTTTATGTTAATTAGTTCTATATAAGTAAATCCTTTTCAAATTATGTAATCAAATCTGTTGAAAGAATAATTAGATAATGAATCCCATTCAGATGAATAGGTGACTGTAGAAGAAGTTTCTTTCTTCTTTCCAGCTCTAACACATCATTCACTGAGAGCTGCCAGGTAGTTGCCAGTGAAGGGTCTAGAGAAGACCTGGAACCTTCAGACTCAACAAAACCTCCCCCACATTTCATCCAGTTCACAGGAGAGCTCTGTGAAGTGGGCACTCCCATGTGCTAGCAATTCCCACGACTCACTCTACTTACCACCTTGTATATTACAGGCCAGTAAGAATAAGGAGGGGGAAGGAGAGAAGCCCCAAAGTCAACCTCATTTCTTAAAAGGTAATCTGTTCTTCAGGGCTTGTAAAACTAAATGAAGCCCTGTCCCAAAATCTGACATTGGGGCAGATCCTAAACGATAAAGAATAGCCATGTGTTGAAGAGTAATCTAAGTTAATCAGCCATCTGGACACACAAATGTCAGTTCACTCCAGGCCTGAGGCAGAAGACCAAAATAATATCAAACTTAGATAGAGATTAGGTAGGAAGAAAAAAAATTAACTCATTTGTAGCCAAAGAATGATAAACTCAGTGTTGCGGAGAAGGAGGGGTGGGATAATTTGGGAGGTGCTGCCTAAAATGCTACTTTTCTGAAGTAGAAAGTAAGAAATCAGTGCTTGGTTTATAGCTGTGACACTCATTCCAATCTGTTATTTTCTTTCCTCAGGTTTGGCCAGAGCCAGACTTTGCAGACAGATTACATCACATACATGGACGAGCTGGGCTCCTTCATAGGGGCCAAGCCTAACATACCATGGCTTTTCCTGACTGATCCCCAGCTGGCCCTGGAGGTGTTCTTTGGTCCTTGCAGCCCATACCAGTTTCGACTGATGGGACCAGGGAAGTGGGATGGGGCCAGAAACGCCATCCTGACCCAGTGGGACAGGGCAGTAAAGCCAACCAGGACAAGAGCTGTCAGTGAAGCTCAGAGACCCCAACACTTTCACAGTTTGCTCAAAATGCTTTCACTCCCAGTGCTTTTGCTGGCGGCTTGGCTTACATTTTATTAAGGAGAAAGTCCTTTACATCTCAGAGTTTAGCCTAGACATTTAATCACAGATATGTATGTAGTTTAATTCTAGATATATACACATATGCATACATAAAATTTCTTAGCTACTATTTCCCTTCTTGCAGATATAAAAATGAATTCTGGCCCATTTAATGTAAAGTCTAAACAAAATGGAAAATATTCAGCCTCTCCCTTTCTGTTGAGAACCTATACTCTAAAAAGGGTTTTTTTGTTGTTTCTTTTTTTAAAGATTTTATTTATTTGACAGAGAGAAACACAGCCAGAGAGGGAACACAAGCAGGGGGAGTGAGAGAAGGAGAAGCAGGCTTCCCGTCGAGCAGGGATCCTGATATGGGACTCGATCCCGGGTCTCCGGGATCATGACCTGAGCTGAAGGCAATCGCTTAATCAACTGAGCCACCCAGGCGTCCCTAAAAAGGATTTTCACATGATGAATTGGCAAGTTTGGAGGCACTTGAGATAAGGAAGGAGAGTGAAGAGGAGTGAGCACAGATTTGCTCGATGAGCAAGGTTTAGTAAATTTCTTAAGGGTGTTTTATCATGGGGAGAAATGACATCACAACAATGTTGAATCTTCCAACCCATGACACAGTATATGTCTTCATTTACTTAGATCTTCTTTAATTGCTCTCAGCAGTGTTTTGTAGTTTTTCATGTATAGTTCTTACCCATCATATCTCAGATTTATCCTATGTGATATTTTTAAATGTTATTATGAATGGTAGGTAAACATTGTTCACTGTTAATATATAAAAAGTCAATCATTGTTCTAGTAACTTTTTTATAGATTCTTTTTTATAGATTCTACATAAATAATCATGTTGTCTAAAAATAAAGATGGTTTTACCTCTCCAATTTCGATCTGGATGTCTTTTACCTCTTTTTCTTGCCTTATTTCATTGAAACTCCAGTATAATGTGGAATAGAAGTGGTGAGATCAAACACCCTTGCCTTGTTCCTGATCTTAGGAATAAACCATTGAGTCTTTTACCAGTAAGTATGATGTTAACTATAGATATTTCATTAATACCCTTTATTAAGTTAAGGAAGTTTTCTTCTACTCCTAGTTAGCTAACAGTTTTGACCAGGAATGGAGGTGGGCTTTTGTCAGATTTTTTTTTTTTTGCATCTGTTGAGATGATCATATGGTTTTGGTTAAAATATAGTGAATTACATGACTATTAACCCAAACTTGCATTGCTGAAATGAATCCACTTGGTCTTGATATTTTATTCATTTTATACACTGTAGGATTATATTCGTTAATATTTGTTAAGGATTTTTGCATGTATGTTTATAATGAATATTGAACTGTATTTTATTTTTTGTGATATTTTGGCTTGGTCTTGGTATCAATGTAACAGTGGTCCCATAGAATAAGTCAGAAAGTATTCTCTCCTCTTAAATTTTCTGGAAAAGTTTGTTTATAATTGGCATTATTATTTTCCTAAATGTTTGTTAGAATTCATCAGTGAAACCATTATGGTCTGAAGTTCTTTGTGGAATTTTTTTAAACTATAAATTCAAGTTTTTTTGTGTGTTTTAGTGAGAGAACACAAGCAGGGGGGGCAGCCAAGGGAGAAGGAGAAGCAGAGGAAGAGGGAGAAGCAGGTTCCCCGCCAAGCAGGGGCCTGATGCAGGGCTCCATCCCAGGATCCCGGGATCATGACCTGAGCCGAAGGCAGACATCTAACAACTGAAACCCCAGGCGCCCCTCAAGTTCTTTAATAGATATAGACTACTTAGATTATGTGTTTCTTCTTGAGAGAGCTTTGGCAGTATGTATTTTTTAAGCAATTGATTCACTTCATCTAAGGAAATTCAGTGGAGATATGATAGTCTTTCGACAAATAATACTAAAACAATTGAATATTTATATGATATGAAGAGAATTCAATTAATACTTTGCACCATATACAAAAATTGACGCAAAATGGATCATAGAACTAGATGTAAAACTTAAAAGTATAAAACTTCTAGAAGAAAACATAAAAGAAAGTCTTTCAATTAGGCAAAGATGTCTTAGATATAGTATCAAATGCACAATCCATGAAAAAAAATTTATAAATTAGGCCTTAACAAAATTAAGAACTTCCACTGTTGAAAAAACAATGTTAAAAGAACAAAAAAACAGACTACAGATGGGGAGATAACATTTGCAAATAATGTATCTCATAAAAGATGTATATTCGGAATGTATAAAGAAATCTCAAATTTCAATAAGACACACAACCCAATTTAAAAATGGATAGGATGATGGTTAACCAAAGAAGATATACAGATGGTAAACAATCATATGAAAAGATACTATACAAACAACAAGTCACTAAGAAAATGCAAAATAAAATGTTAAGACACAGCTTTCCTGACCATAACAAGCGTTACCAAAGAAGTAAAGTGGCTAGAGCTCATATGTTTCTGATAGAAATATGAAATGATATAATCACTTTAGAAAACAGTGTACCAGTCTCTTAAAAGTTAAACAGGGGTGCCTGGGTGGCTCAGTTGGTTGGGCGACTGCTTTCAGCTCAGGTCATGATCCTGGAGACCCGGGATCGAGCCCCACATTGGGCTGCCTGCTCGGTGGGAAGCCTGCTTCTCCCTCTCTCACTCCTCCTGCTTGTGTTCCCTCTCTGGCTGTGTTTCTCTCTGTCAAATAAATAAAGTCTTAAAAAAAAAAAACTTTCTTTTTTACCAGTCCATTATCAATAATCATCACCAATTTTTAAACCAGATGGGTAGAAAAGTTAAGCAACAACTCTCTTTCATGTCATCAGACATAAAAGAAAACATATACTTAACATTCTATTTGGCCTCTAAAATTCTAGCATAGAGTCATATACTAAATGAAGGAATACATTTAGCACTGTGATTACAAGAACTCATTAACTTTGATTCTCTTCTCTCATTTTTGTATATTGTGTCATATCAATCATTTAGATCAATCATTTAGAATCTTTATTCATACTTATGATATTTCCTCTAATTACTAACATCAACTTGCCCTATATTTTACAATAAGGAAATAGATACTTTGAGGTGACATGGGTATTAAGGGCAAAACTAAGTCTCTTACTCTCCAATCCAGAGTTCTCTCCAAAACCGATTTGACCAGTTCCTACCATTTCTTGTAAAGAGCACATAAGGGCATCAAGAACAAAAAGGACATATTTATATCACCACCCATGAAATAGTCTTCATACATGGGGATACTCCTCAGAAATATGATTAAATACCTTGTTCACTTTATATTTGTGTAATGCACACAGGTATACATAAATATATATGTATCGTGCATATATACAATATGCATATGTGTGCATACATAGGTGTGTATAGCAGGCATGGTGCATTTAGTCACATTTCTGAAGAGTACTACCTACTTTATATGTGACATGTGTGTATATATAGGCAGGGGTGTGCATCTATGTGTATATATATATAATCCACTGTATGATCAAGATTATAATAAAGGAAAGAGACGTGAAGGGAGTAATATATGAGGAGGAGAGATTTTTCTGGGGCACTTTTAAAAAGGTTTCTCTGAACATGTGTCATTTGATATGGACTATATTCTTCATGTCATTGGAGGGAATAAAAAAGAGCCATCTCTACTGAGAGACTGCAAAGTTTGGGAGACACAAAGAAGCAGGGCACATTTGAAGAAATGGTGTAAATTCTTCATGACTTCAGGGTAAGTTGGAGGGGGAAAGACAAAGGATGAATCTGGGGAAAAAAGCAAGACCCACAAGTGGAAGGGAGATTCTCTCTCTGAAGACTTAGCAAGTATCTGGGCTTTGAGTAAAATATCTGGAATGAAGAGACCAAGTTACCAGGCTGCTTTCGGGACCAAAGGCAGCGCCTTGGACATAACACCCTGGGCTGTGTCTACTGATTTCTTTTCTTTTTTTTTTTCAAAGATTTTATTTATTTATTTGACAGACAGAAACACAGCCAGAGAGGGAACACAAGCAGGGGGAGTGAGAGAGGGAGAAGCAGGCTTCCCGTGAGCAGGGAGCCCGATGTGGGGCTCAATCCCAGGTCTCCGGGGATCATGACCTGAGCCAAAGGCAGTGGCTTAACCAACTGAGCCACCCAGGCACCCTTACTGACTTCTTTAAAGAGATAAGATCATGAGCTGGTAATATAATACCTCTGTAATCAACAAAGAGTTATCTGGATGCAGTATTCTAATATGGCTTTTAGTAAAACAGTTGGGGGCAAACTGAATACTAGGGGAAAGTTTTCTAAAGCCACAAGGAAGTGACAACTGAAATTCCTGTGCAATTTAAAATTTACATCTTACATTACAAGCTCATTCAATGGTCCTCTGCTTAGATTTAATAAGGTTTAGCTTCACTGATCTACCTTTTCTTACCTTATATAAAAGAAGTATAACCAGAACCTTCGTGTTTAAGCTTGTTAGTCACTCCTCCCTGCAAGGAAAAAAAAAGAGTCATCTTCAGGCATTTGAAGCATTAATTCATCACAGGGCCTTCACTAATCTACACTGCTAAGCATCTGATGGGTTTTGCACTTATTAAGGGAATGACTTATATTACAAATCTGCCTTAATGCATTACGTAAATCCTTAAACATACCAACCTAGATGCCTTCAGGGACTAGACTCATAAATAAATGAGTGAAGCAGGCAGATTGAGTATCAATCATTCTACTAGCAAAGTAAACATACGGAAGTTAATGCCCTGCCAACCCCACCTACTGTCCACACTGCTGCAAGTGTGGCATGGAAAGTCCATTTTCAAAACCCTTCAAAAGCTTCCCATCACCCTTGGGACAATGTCCAAGCTCAAGGGCATACAAGAGCCTCCATTAACTGACCTTCATCTCTCTCATTCTTATTTCTCCCTGCTTCCCTCTTTATACTCATGATATCAGACTGGTCCAATTTGCTAAACTCATACCATTATGATTCTCGCTTCTCTGCTTTGGCCTATGCTGTTCCTTTGTCACAGATATCCTTTACCCCATACACATCTCCACTACCATCCCCTTGGATAACTCTTGCTTTTTTTGTTATTTATTCTTTCTCCATAGTGATTTTCTCTGAAGGTCATCCATCATCCTGACTCCTTTTGCCGTAGACTCCCATGAACCTATTACTCCTCCCTATTAAAAAAAAAAAAAACTGCTCTCGAGGGAGGAGCAAGATGGCAGAGGAGTTGGAGACTAATTTAATTTCGTTGGTCGCAGGAATTCAGCTAGAGAGTTATCAAACCATTCTGAACACCTACAAACTTAACAGGAGATCGAAGAAAAGAACAGCTGCAATTCTAAGAACAGAAAAGCCACCACTTTCTGTAAGGCAGGACATGCGGAGAAGTGAATTGAGGTGATATACGGGAAGATAGACCACAGGGGGAGGGGGGCAGCTCCAGCAAGCCATAGAGCAGCAGAGCACAAAATCAGAATCTGCTCCACTGAGGGATGTCACTACAGAGGCTAAGCTCAGATGGGGGAAGAGTCTTCACGGGGACAGAGTGGTCTCAGGGCCCTTGGGGTCACAGAAAGACTGGGGGTGTCTGAGTGTGACAGAGCTCGCAGTTATCACAGCAGGAAGGCCGGCTGCAGAGACAAAGCTGAGGAGGGGATGCTCAGCTCAGGGTTACCTTAAACTGTGATCCAAGGCAAAGTCAGGCCACTGCTCTTCGAGCAGAGACCCCACAAGTGGCAGATCCGGGGAGACCCCCTCCTTCCTCCACCAGGAGGGGCGGCATAGGAGCACGCTGCAGGAATCAGCTGGGTTTGGTGACTCCAAATGGGCTGAGTGCCAGAGAGAGAAACACTCAGTCACAGGCCGGATGAGCTCGGAGTGCAGCCAGAGAGCAGAGGGACAGGAGGGATTGACTGCTTTTCTCTGGGGGTGCACTGAGGAGTGGGGCCCCAAGCTCTCGGCTCCTCAGGGTCAGAGACTAGGAGGCTGCCATCTTTATCCCCATCATCCAAAGCAGTACAAAAAGTGTTCAGGGAACAAAAGGTCCAAGAGCAAAGAACGGAACACCCAAGCACGTCACTTAGCCTGGCCCCTGGCAAGGGCGGGGCAGTTCCGCCTCCGGCAAAGACGTTTGAGAATCACCGCAACAGGCCCCTCCCCCAGAAGATCAGCGAGAACATCTAGCCAAGACAAAGTTCACTAATCAATGAGAACTGGAAAACTCCAGAGCTAGGTGAATACACCACATAGAATTCATGGCTTTCTTCCCATGATTCTTTAGTCTTTCAGAGTTAATTTATTTTTAATTTCCATTATCCTTTTCTTTTTCTATTTTTTTAATTTTCCCCTTTCCTATTTTAACCTTTTTAACTATTTCATCAATACCTTTTTAAAAATATATTTTTTTATTGTTACTAAAATTTTTTTTCCAGTGTTCCAAGATTCATTCCCCATTCCCCACACCCAGTGCTCCACACTTTAGGTGTCCCCAGTACCCACCACCAGGCTCTCCCATCCCTCCACCCCCCTCCCTCCAAGTCCCTCAGTTTGTTTCTGTGTCCAAAGTCTCTGTTGTTTCGTTTCCCTCCCTAGATTACCC